>JARHVA010007480.1:370000-430000 GCA_037957365.1 Torreya grandis | reverse complement strand
AACACTCCTAACCCACACTTGAACCCCTTTTACCTTGGACACTTCACCTAGACACCTTACCCTAAGACCATTTCTTACCCTATGATTCACCCTGAGAGTAGGTCATCTAAATCCTAACTACCGATGACCTATTCTCACTCCATCCTAACCTCCCACCCAACTCTCATGCCTCATAAACCCGTGTTTTGACCATTCTCCAATGAAAACGGCACTTGGTAGGTGGATAAATGGGCAAAGAGCTAAAAATAGCCCTTTTACCTATTCTCCCTCTGTCAACGTCGATCAACCCTCAGCTGACACTGGTGGAACCACCGACATCGATTACATAAGCCTAACTCCAACATTGAGCTGCCCATCGCCTCTTTGCAGATGGATGTGCACACTCTGATCTCAAGCATCATAACTCAACTATCATTCTCTTGGCTACCGAAGCTCTACACAAGTCACTCTAGAGATTGGATTGAAACACTATATGAGGACCTCAACATCAGCCACAACAAGAATAAACATCCTGACAAATTTGGTTCTTCATCTAATAGAGCTAAGTATTCTACTTCTCATTTTAGTATTTTAGAACACATTGGTAATTAGTTTCCATTTGGTATTTTTAAATACTGTCAAGAGACCTAACTTCCTCTATGGAGGGGCTAAAAGGCCTTCCCCTTATTCTTACCCTCTTTATGCACCAACCCTTTACCTTTACCCTTCTTCAGACCTCGTCCACATTCCCGCAACCCTGCACAAACCTCCTAACTTCTAGAAACTCTTCTGTCCTCACAGAGATACTCCAAAATCCATCCAAGGCCCACTGCCCCTTTCGACATCGGCAAAACAACTGACGTCGATAGCATTACATACCAACCTTGGCAAGTCCACCGACGTCAGCGACTGTGCGAACCAAAAAACTTATCCAAATAGCCCATAAACTAGACAAGACCTTTGGATAGCTTTATGTAACATTCTGAGACTCATGGACTATAGGGAATAGGTACACAACATTCTACCTTTCCATTTCTTTAAGTCTTTTATCATTTATTTTTATACAACACTCTTTTCTTTAAATAGTGGACTGTCATCCCTCAAGGAGCTTTACGCTTTCGGGGCTGAGCTCATAGCTTAGCAGTCCACCTTATCCTCTACTAACATCTTCTTTGTTCAAGTTTCTTTCTTACTACAAGTGTTTCCTCCACAGCCAAAGAGGAGCTCCCACAACGCTTGGATACGGTGCACACTTAATTTGGGTAACGTCAAACCCAAGACCTTTTAACCTTAGTTTCTTCTTTCTTATAAATGTAATTAGCAAAAAAAAATATAGAGAAACATTCTCTCTGGCATCGGCTGAGGTTTGACCGATGTCAGGGGAAGGAGAATAGGTAAAAGGGCTATTTTTAGCTCTTTGCCCATTTCTCCACCTGCCAAGTGCCTTTTGCCATTGGAAAACGGTCAAAACATGAGCTTATGAGGCATGAGAGTTGGTTAGGGAGTGAGAATAGGTCATGGGTATTTAGGATTTGGAGGACCTAGTCTTAGGGTGACTCATAGGGTAAGAAACGGTCTTAGGGCGAGGTGTCTAGGTGAGGTGTCCAAGGTAAAAGGGGTGAGGTGTCTAAGGTGAAAGGGGTTCAAGTGTGGGTTAGGAGTGCTAACATTTAGAAAGGGACCAAGGGGGGGTTGACATGATATTGGTGTCTACATTTGCCCCTTTTTGTCTTATGGTTTGTCTTGATGAACTGTAACACAAAAATAGATGTAGGTTGACCCAGGTATGGGGATGAGGTATTCCCCCTCAAAGCGGGAATCGAGAGAAGATAGTCTGAAATCGGGTGCCAATTTGATATGTAGTAGATGGGTAGGGTGAGGTTGGAGTGTGAATGCTACAATAGTTGAGATTGCACGTATACCACTTCACTTGATAGGCAGGTCAAATTATGGCAGGCAAGGTCGAGGAGGACTAAAATTGAAGTAATCGGTCCCTAACTTATTAGTGGTAGCTGATTGGGTTAAAGGATCAAAGTTGTAGCTGCAATGGTCAAGGAGGACTAAAATCAAACTAATCGGTCCCCAGCTTATTAGTGGTAGTTGATTGGGTTAGATCGATCAAAGTTGTAGCTCCAATGGTCATCGTGTTCCAAGTATCCAGGCTAGGAAGTGCTCCTGGAAAACACAAAAATGTCACAGATATTGAGGATCAACTTGGTCACAATCTGACAATATGTGTGAGGGGTGTGTACAATTTGCTAACTATTTGTGAGGTAGCATATGCAATCAAAACAACCAAGGCAAAGTTGTCTCGAAAAGTGGTTGTGGTCTGAGGAGATAGTCACGATCTCTGAGGTCATTTGTCGAGTCGGGCTGAGATATAAGTGATCTCAAGTATTGTTGTGTGTTGTGGCTAGGGAGATGTATGTGATCTCCAATGTGCCCCATGAGAACTCTAAGTGACTTCTACAGTGTTGTTTGGTCATGATTTTGGGCAGTGTTAGGTCGAATAGTTGGTCCATTGGGTAGATGAATGAATGAATGAATGGCCGAGCTATCCTCAGAAGACCCCATGTCAACTGAGTGCTATCTACATAGCCCCTATTTTAAGGGCCCCAGGCCAAGGTAGTTCTCCCCAAAAAGGGAAAGTGGAGGGTAGGTTATGGATTGGGTTTGACTAAGTTAGGTCATGGTTAAAGGTTAGATGGTAAAAAAATGAGGTAGTTTAAGATAGGCAGTGAGCCTAGGGTTTAGGGTAGGCAATGAGCCTAAGGTTTAGATAGTTGGTCCATTAGGTAGACAAATGAACGAATGGTTGAGCTAACCTCAGAAGACCCTATGTCAACTGAGTGTTGCCTACATAGCCCATGCAAGGGGCCTCAGGCCAATGTAGTTTTCCCCAAAAAGGGAAGAAGAGTCAAAGAGGTTGATGGTTGTTTTGGTTATGTTAGTGTTTTTGGCATTTCCCATATGTTTAATGGTACATGCTTGATATGATGAGTGTGTGATGATGCTACAGTATTTTCCATATTGTGTGATGGTGTATGCTGTAACATAGGTTATGTGGTTTTTCATCCTTAGCAATTTTCCATATTGGTGATGGTGTATGCTAAAAATAAAATGAGTTTATTTATGCTTCAGCAGGTTTCCATATTAGTGATGGTATATGCTTGATATAAATTGTGTTTGGTTGATAGTTTCCATGTGTATTGTTTTCCATAGAAACTACTGTGAATGGACTATGATAATTCATATAACACAAATTGGTATTTGCATTAAATAAATCATGATGTTAAATATTGGTGGTTAGTAAATGTTTTGGTTGTGATGTTATGTTTTGGCATGTGATGAAGGGGTGTAAGAAGTGAAAGGCGCATTGCTCTTTCATTGACAAGGACCATAATGATAGCATAGATAGGGTTTTTGCAAACAAAATCCCCATTCATGCATTAAGTCATTGACCATTGGTTTGTGTTAGAGAAGTACCCTAATCACTTGACGTTAAGTGAGCTCAAAATCCCTTGGGTATGTTGGGGTAATAGGTGTGATTATGTGATATGTGAGGATAGCGTAACCCTTTTTAGTAGGAATAACTTTGCCCCTTTTATAGGTGACCCTGAAAACAACTATAGGCAAGTCCATGACTTAATATTTTGTTAGAACCTTCTTTTTTGGTAGACTGATCAATGCGGGAAGTTTACTTGGGGATGTTTTGTTTTTGTTTTGTGGTCATGTGAAGCTGATCGATGCGAAAAGCTTCTAAAAAGGTCCTGTGTTTGTAGCAAAATTTGGGCATAGCCATCCTTCGAGGGAGTGGTCTATATTTTACTTTGTATGTTTTGAATTTTGTGAATAGTTGTCCTTCAAGGGAGCAGTCTATTAATTACAGCAATAATGCAGATGTCCTTCGAGGGAGCTATCTACATTTATAGTTTATGACCTTTTGTATATTCTGTTAGGCATCCCAGTTTTATGTTTTTCTATTAACTAAAATTTTAGTCATGGACTAGACTATAGAGGTTTAAGGGTTTCCCTTTTATTAAGACAAAGCATTGATGCTTAAAAAAGGGTTAACTAATCGTTGTAGGGAAAAAGGGTTTAAAGGAATAGGAATGAGGATGATGGGGTTGCTTAAGGGATGAGCTCAAGTTAAACATCAAGTGAATGATTACTTGGTTAATAGTAGAATGGTCATAGATATAAGGCATTAAGGGGCTCAGGTTCTGGCCAGCCTTTGAGGGAAGATAGATGATAAGTGCCTGATCCATACTTGTGCATTATTATATAAGGTCCAAGCCAATTAGGAGCAAACTTGTCTCATTTGCTTCTTTCCATATAGGTCATGTGTTGGTTTTATTTAAGGATGAGATCTCTGATTTTGAAATTTTTCTCTTTCAAATTTTTGTTGTAGGCACATTTGATATGATCTTGGTAGATATGAAGATGATTAAGAGCAGCAAGACGACATTCATTGAGTAACTCGAGTTGTGCTAATTGATCTTGACAAAAGTCATCATTAGAAAGTATGTCATGCAAGGAGATCAACAAGTTGGTCAATGCTTGGCAAAGGAAAGTAATCCTTTGGGCAAGCTAGGTTGAGGTCGCAATAGTCAATACAAATTTGAATTCTCCTTGTTGCTTTTGTGTCAGGGACATTGTTTGACACCCATTGCAGATAATCAATAGGCTGGATAAATGAGATGGAGAGAAGACATTGAAGCTCCTCTTTAACAAGGAGTGTGATGTGAGGATGCATCCTATGAAGCTTTCAACTAATAGGTTTAGCTTGAGAGGGCAAGATCCTGATCTTCTAGGTTGTAGTCTGGAATCTCAAAATCACTGAAGGTGACAGAGGCAATGGTGGGTAAATTTTTAACTAAAGCATCCAATGGTTGGGGGTCATTAGGTTGGACCTCCACTGCCTATAAAGCTTTGATCAAGGCTTGGTGATGTTTTGGAGAGCTTTGTATTAGGTCATACAAAGACATTTTCACAGGGGTTTGGTGAAGTTGTTTCACCATGGAGTCACGAATTACCTCTGAAGATGTTGGTTGAGATGTGCCCAAGATAGAAATCTTGGGTTTTGGTGGTTGAGAGGGCTTGGTGAATGGATATGTCCAAGGGATAAAAACCTAATCTTTTCCTTTATCCTTTAGGGTTTGGGACCTGGTGGCCACATGAATAGTGTTGATTTTGAATAAAGGGGGAGAAAGTGGTAGAGGGACCATAATCTCGCGTTGGGATCCTAATTCAAGTGAGGAGGTTTAGGAGGCATGGGATGGTTTCGGTAGTTTATCAAAAGGGTGGTCAAGAGGATCTCCAATGAGAAGGGTTTCCTCTTCTAGGTGTTGGCAAATGACAACCTTAAAGGCGCAACAATTCTCAGTATCATGCCCAAGTGTGCGATGATACCAATAGATTTGAGTGTCGTTGACCAAGATGGTTTTGATTCGAGAGATCGGTATGGATTAATGGGTGGGAGATGCTAGAAGACTACAATAATTGGCATAATAGTGAAGCATAAAAACTGATTAATGGGTTTGCACTCATTGTTGCAGTAGGGGTTGACAACTTCTATTTAGGAGTTGTAGGGGGAGTTTTTCGTACCACCTTTTTGGTTGGTGGTGTGGTCACACGCATAGATGGTAGTTTCTTGATGAGAGGTGTTGAATTTCTTAGAGGAAATATGTTTTTTACGGGTAGAGGGAGTAATGGAGGTGGTTCACCTCTGTGAAGTGTTGGAATAGGAAGCACTCTTGCTAAAGTGGAAGGATGTGGACCCAAGATAGAAGGCAATGGTGAAGGTAGGTGAGGAGTAGACCGATGTGGTTTAACACCCTTCTTTAGTGTGGTGTGAGGACCACTACTATGTGGGGCAAGGTTTAAATCTACTTTCATGTGTGGGTGAGTAAGGTTTGATACAAGGCAAACACTGAGAGATTTAATCTATTTCAGCATGGTGGACGCCTCTGAGGGTTTGGCTTCAGACATGGAAGGCTGAGATTTTGATAATTTAGAAGTGGAAGCCCAATCCTCATCTGAGACTTTGGAGTGAATCATTGTGGAAGGGTTGGTAGTATAAGGCAGAGTGGGATGTGTAAGATAAGGAGCCTTAAGTCACTCCCATATCACCTCATGTTCTAGGTTCCTAGAATGGAGAAATCCTAAGTTTTCTTCCAATCGAGAGAAGGGTTTAGATGATGTTGCGTGAGGCCTTACAGTCGATCTTTCAAAGGATTTAGGTGATTGTGAGAGCAGAAATGTGTTGGACGCAGTGATCATGGGCCAAAGGCAAGAGAGAACCATCACCGGATCTTCCTCGACTGAAGTGGGTGAGGCAGTGAGTTTTTCTCTCGACAGAGAAGGGATTGGAGAATTTGGCTCTTTGAGAGGATAGAGCACAGGGATGATCATGCCTTCCATGTGTGGTCTAGGAGTGGGGAAAGTATAATCCCCCATTGGTAATAAGAAAGATAAGGACTGGGCCACCAGCATTGGTACCGTCAAAGCATCCTCTAATATGGGAGAGGTCGAAGTAGACTCTCTTACGTGTGAAAGGGGGGTGGATGGAGGACTATCCTCCATTGGTGGAGGACAAATAGGAGAGGAAGGCTTCTCTAAAGGGTGAAGTAGAGGGATGATGGCCCCTTCTACATGATGTCATAGGGTATGAATGGTAACTTCTTCCAATGGTAGAAGAAGAGGGAAGGTGGGAACAAGAGGAACAGGTAATACGAGATCCTCAGGAGGTAAAAGAATGGGTAGAGGAGGTGTTTGATGTCGTGGGGGTGATACAGGTGAGACGGGTTCATCCACGCAAGGAAAAGGGCAAGGCAAAGGGAGCTCTTTGTTGCATGGAGATGGTATGGGTAAAATGGGCTCTTCTACCCATGGTGGAGAAATGGGTTGACTAACCTCTTCAGATTGTGGGAGAGATTGGTTAGGAATGAAAGGAAAGACCATGTCAACCGTATGTATGTTGCATTCTTGAGGGTCATCGACCATGGTCTGAACATTGTTTTGACTTGGGGGATAGTTAGGAAATAGTTGCCTAAAGACATCCATGTTTTGATTGGCCAGCACATTAGGGTTATCCAAAACAAGGTCCCCTTTGTCTAACATGTCTTGAACAATGTTTTTTGGGGTCTTGCAATTATCTGTGTCATGACCCTTGACACAGTGATAGTTAAAAAAGTCATTTTCCCTATACCATGTAGGGATGGCTCGTGAGGGATCAAATTAGACAGGTCAGATTTAAGGGAGGTTGAGGACTCCCTGTTTCACTAATTTATCTAATACGAAAGCATACAATTCTCCTATTGGAGTGTATCATCGTTGTTCATACCGTTGTTAGAATTGCCTTGTGATGTTTTGTGAAGTGGGTGGTTCAAATTGGTTGGTTGTGGTAGAAGATGGTGATCTAAGGACCATAGTGTTCACTGATCCCTTGGACTTGGAGTGGGAAGAAGAGGGTTTGGAAGAAGATGGGTCATTGGATTTTGCATCAATATGTTTGCTACACAATTTGACCCTGTCTTCCTCGATTGTACGGAGTTCAAGCTTTTGGGCCATAGTGAAAGCTTCATCAAATGTGTATAAAGTTTGAACCTGCAAAGTGGATGAAATGTGCTTGGCACATGCTCTTGAAAAGAGCTCAATGAGCTTAGGTTGAGGTAGTGAAAAGGAGAGTTGGTTGATCAAAACTCTCCAACAGGTGATGAAGTTTGCTATTGACTCATCATCAAATTGTCTAATGGAATAAAGGTCTATGATGGAGACCTTCTTGGTAATATTGATTGAGAAATGGTCAAGGAATAACTAAGTGAGTTGAGTGAAGGTGAAGAGAGAATTAATGGTAATGGATCTATACTAGTCAAGGGCAGCATCAGAAAGTGACATGGGGAATGTGCAAATTAATAACACATCATCGTGGGCTATAAGGTAGCAAGCGTGTCTAAACGCTCACAAATGTTGTTGTGGGTCCTCTTTACTCTAAAATCAAGTAAATTTTTGGAGTTCCCACTGGCTAGGGTATGGTCAAATGGGAACTGAAGGGTGAATGGGTTTGTTGTATATTTGTTCATATGAAAGAACACTCCTCAAACCTGAAACAGATATCCCAAGGCTAGACATCTTATCCATCAGCATCTTAATTAGATCGATAGATGGATTGGCATGAGGGGTACCCCCTAAGTTATAGGGTACTTGGAAGGTGTTGGGAGGGGTGTATGACATACTTGGTTTCATTTGTGTAGATGCAACATACTGATAGTTCATCATAGGGGCCGATGTCAAGGCCAAGGGGGTTTGTGCCACGAAATTGGAGGGCACAACTTGACTAGATGCCGCCAAGGGTGGTTGAATGGCAGTGACACTAGTTAAAGGATAGGTGGTCACTCTTGTGTTTATAGGTGCAAGAGTGGATGAGATAGAGACAATCAAGATCTGGAAAGGTGTCAAACTTGGTTGAATTGTTTGTGATTGAGGGGGTACGGAAACCCCCATGGAGGTAGGGCCAGAAAGGATACAAGGGGAGGCCAAATTTTGAGCATTGGCCATGGTTGGGTTACTAGTCAAGGTAGTGGTCTGAGTGACCATAGGTTGGGTAGCAAATGCTATTGATATCATTGCCACTTCAACTAAAGAAGTTGGCATCCCATAGATAGGGTTACCCAAAGAATCTCACGTTTGGATTCTAGCAAGATAATGTTGGAGAGCCTTGACGTTATGGTCAAGGAATCTCTCAAATTCTTGATCCCCTTTGGGAACAATAAGAGGTTGATTAGGGGTAGGTTGAATAGGAATATGATCGATATCTAAAGTATACTCCATTAGATCACTTGGCACGAAGGGCAAAGGTGGGAGTGGCTGTTGACTTGCGTGGTCAATAAGAGATTTGGCTTGACTGCGTGTCAAAACCATCCAAGGAGAAATGGGTTTAGGTTCTAAAAATTGTGTGTTTTAGTTTCAAAAAACTAGAATTTGTGTTTAACAGTAGGAAAGTCAATTTTTAAGCTTGCTGTTTGGGAAGAAAATTTGTTGACAGTGACCGATGTCGGTTGTTTAACTGATATCATTTAGAAAATGTTTTTGACATTGGTCAGTTAACTGATGTCAGTGAAGATTAGTGGAATACCTCATCCCCATACCTAAGGCAACCCACATCTATTTTTGTCTTACAATTTGTCAAGACAAACCACAAGACAAAAAGGGGCAAATGTAGACACCAATATCATGTCAACCCCCCCTTCATCCCTTTCTAAACGTTAACACTCCTAACCCACACTTGAACCCCTTTCACCTTGGACACCTCACCCCTTTTACCTTGGACACCTCACCTAGACACCTCACCCTAAGACCGTTTCTTACCCTATGAGTCACCCTGAGACTGGGTCCTCCAAATCCTAACTACCCATTACCTATTCTCACTCCTTAACCAACTCTCGTGCCTCATAAGCTCATGTTTTGACCATTCTCCAATGGCAAAAGGCACTTGGTGGGTGAAGAAATGGGCAAAGAACTAAAAATAGCCCTTTTACCTATTCTCCCTTCGCTGACATCGATCAAACCTTGGCCGATGCCGACAGAACCACCGACATCAATTACATAAGCCTAGCTCCAACATTGAGCTGCCCCCCCCCCACCTCTTTGTACATTGACACGCACACTCTGATCTCAAGCATCAGAACTCAACTATCATCCTCCTGGCTATCGAAGCTCTGCACAAGTCATTCCAGAGATTGGATTGAAACATTGTATGAGGACCTCAACATCAGCCACAATGGGAATAAGCATCCTGACACCTTTGGTTCTTCAACTAATAGAGCTAAGTATTCTACTTCTCATTTTAGTATTTTAGAACACATTGGTAATTAGTTTCCATTTGGTATTTTTAAATACTATAAAGAGACCTGACTTCCTCCGTGTAGAGGCTGAAAGGCGTTCCTCTTATTCTTATCCTCTTCTCACACCTATCCTCTACCTCAACCCTTCTTCAGACCTTATTCACCTTCCTGCAACCCTGCACAAAGCTCCTAATTCCCAAAAATTCTTCTGTCCATCACATAAATATTCCAAAACCCATCCAAGGTTTACTACCCCTTTCGACATCGGCAACATAACCAATGTCGGCACCTTTTACCCACCGACCTCGGCAGACAAATTGACGTCGGTGACTATGCAAACCAGAAAACCTATCCAAACAGCCCATAGACCAGACAAAAACCTTTGGATAGCTTTTTGTAACATTCTAAGACTCAAAGAATACAAGAAATAGGTACACAACATTCTATCTTTCCATTTCTTGAATTCCTTTTGTCATTTCTTTTCATACAACACTCTTTTCTTTAAATAGTGGACTGTCATCCCTTAGGGAGCTTTACGCTTCTAGGACTGAGCGCATAGCTTGGCAGTCCACCATATCCTCTTCTAACATTATCCTTGTTTGAGTTTTCTTTCTTACTACAGGTGTTTCCTCCACAGCCAAAGAGGAGCTCCCACAATGCTTGGATACGGTGCACACTTAATCCAGGTAACATCAAACCCAAGACCTTTAGCCTTAGTTTCTTCTTTCTTCTGAATGTAATTAGCAAAAATATAGAGAAACACATTATTTGTTTATATTTTAATGTGGCAACTCAATATGTTTATTTGAAACCCTAGCTATGTTCATTTGGGTTTTTAGAATGTCATGCTATTTGTATAAAATTTATTGTGCATTATGAAATGACGACCTTGATTAGAGTCAATGACATTTTTTGAGTCTCCAGGTGTTTCAAAATGGTCATTAGAGTTTGGTAAAGTAAAATTTTATTATTATTTGTTTGGTATGGCTATGATATACCTACTACTAGTTTATGATTTTATCATTGAGGGTTGACTTAGGTTTAATAAATCATGTAAGGATCATTTGATTGATTTTGGTCATGATGTTGATAATCTCATTTGATCATTTGATTTTATTTCAGTTATGGTAAGTTAATTTGTGTTAGGAAGATTTGATAAGTTCACTTATTTTATTGCTATGATTTCATTTTGATTATTATATCATTATAATTGGTTAATGACAATTGAATCTTTTTCCATTTTTATTAAAGTATATTCCAACAAATTTTGACCCATAGTTTTATGTTGTGTGTTAAGTTGTCATTTTTATATGGCTGAAGTTATTTGTCTTCATAGTATGATTTCCTATTCTATATTATTAGTATTTATTAAAATGAAAATTGATTACGACTACAATATAATGGAATGATATGTATTTACAAATCATATGATATTTATTGAATAAAATATGACTCTTAAATCAAGAAGTTCATTGGAATGAGTGGCAATAATAATTGTGTACCAAGTTAATGGATCTTGGTGAGATAGAATATGAATGAGTTGGATTATTTCTTTCTATTACTCGATTGTTTATTTGAGTCAAGCTTAATGTTTTTCAGTTATCCTTTATCTACCATTTCTCTTCTACCCTAATATGCATCCAACTAATGGTTAGGGTGGTCTAAGGCCACTTATGGTTGGGCTCATTGGGATTGGTGAGGTAGGTTTTGATTCATTGAAATGCATGCATAATTTTGTTGATAAAATTTGTTTACATCATTTGACAGTTAATTTTAAGTGAGTTAAATTATTTTATTTAATTAACTTAATTCAATATATTAATGTTACTAGTTATATGATGTGAGTGAATGTTATGTTTACCTTAAATATTCATATAGGTATACAAGTTGGTCTGTAATTGTGATTAGAGGTTGATATTTAAAATATCAAATTATTATTTATATTATTTTTTGCATATATAATTATAAAATTTAATTATGGTATTTGATATTGTGAACTTCAACTACATGATTTAAATTGATACTTGTTTCTAGTTTATTATTATTGGAGCAGGTAGATTTATAATGAAACTTCTAATTTTTATGCTTAAATTTTGAAGGTAGATAAATTTTCCTTGCATAGATGTACTAGTTTATTTAGCTATTTTATAATATGAGTATGTGTTCAGAATTATATTTCAAGTCTATATGACTATCCAACACTATTATTTTATTATCTCAGGTTCATGATATTGATCTAGCTAGATAATTGAAACTATAATTAACTATTTTCTAATCATAATTATAAGATTTAATTATGAGATTCTATGTGAGCATTATGTTAATAATGTGTATAAGAAATTGGAAAGTAATACTTGTATGTTTAAGATATATTGGATATGGCTCATGAAAAAATTAGGAGGTCAAGATTACTTTGAATTACACATAATGGATTGATCATTATGATTATTGAAATTGAATAATGTTATAATTAATTCAAGGAAAATTGTGTTAATTATTATTGTATATCATTGTGTTGTCACATGTAATCTTTAAGTCTATATAAATACTTTAAAATTAACTTAAACTACCCAAATATCCATTAAGGAGATGGACTAATTATTAAGATTCCGTCAAAGACTTCTAAAGAAGAAATTTAAGTCCAAATTTTTTTTAAGGATTATTAATAATGCAATCTTTTAAAATTGTGAGTTAGTGTCTTAAATGGACTACAACAAACATAAGTTTTATTTTAAGTTATGAAGGGATGCAATTGATACTAAAATATATGTTAAGGATTAAACTAAAAAAATTAATAAGTGGTTAGGGTTAAATATCTTCTAAAGGTTATTAGAAGGCAATCATTCCAAATGGAAACTATTATATCACCATTGAAGTGATAGGCCTATTTTGAACATACTTGTGTATTGACTTAGAACTTAAAATACAAATAATAATATTCAAATCTTATACATATGATGAAGATAACTTGGTAATTAAGTTGTAAATAGTTATCTCGTTAAATTCTTTCAACTTGAATGGTTATTCCAACCGAGACACGTTGTGCTAGAGGATCATTTTCTTCATGTTTGAAATTGATCATTAGAATAATAATAATTTAATCTATATCATTATAATTAAATAGGAAATGTAAATTGATTTATATTTGTTAATTTGGAATTGTTAAATTTTCCATGGAAAATAAGAAACAAGAATGTTCTAACATAAAGTATTAAACAACAATGCATGCCGACTCTAAGGACATGGGTCTAAGATGAAAAAGATTAATTCAATTAAATACAAGGTTAATAGTAAACTTGATATAAGGGAATTTAGTTATTAGAACTTCTATAGAGAATTGAGTCCTTTGAACTCATGCAAAACTTATAATGGTAATGGTTATTAATGTGGATGTAACCTTGTGTAAATGTATTATCTCAAGAAAGATAGTTAACCAGGTATGACTTGACCTATTATTTGTGTCTAACCTTTCCTTGTAAATTGATAATATGTTCCAAAATGAAACATGAACATGGTTGTTGAAACATCTCAAGAATCTTAATCAGTTCATATTTACTTTGGGCAATTAATGCCAATCTTGTCCTCTTCTTGTTTATGAAATTAAGGTATTTCAAGGCTTTGTCTTACTTTGGAAAATAGTCCTTTCCCTTGATCACTACTTGATGTCAGTAATTTTGTATATCTTGCTTAGGAAATCTTAGTATGATGAATCTTATATTGAATATGTTTTTCTCTCTACCATTAGTTATTAAAATTTTGTTGTATTACCCAATGAGGTGTTGGTTGTTCAATAGCCTATGCAGATAGTCAGGTAAGGGCATAAGTTAGTGAAGACTATGGTAGGAAGGCAATAATGAAGTATGTAGATAGGCATGTGTGAGTGTGTCTACACTGACCCACTTCTATTTAAATACTAAGTGGTCAAAATGCTTCTTAATGAAGTCATTTTTAAGTTATGTACTTGGTATAATTCATGTGTTGGCTATGATATAGTTATTGATCTCATTACATTTTTACATGTTAAACTCTAGTTGGAACTTTAAACCATACTTGTTTATCTTAGTATCTAAAAAAAATTATAGTTATTACATATTGGTGTCAGAGCTAGGTTTGTTGCTCTAAAAAATTGTAGAGAATATTACTTGTTATTTTTCCTATTGAGTTATGATTTGATTCACCACAGGATGGTGAAGACAATATATGAAATAGTAGATTACAAACCAAGGGATGTTAACCCTATTAGAGGTAGAGGTAGACATCATAGAGACAATATTTTTGAAAGAGAGGAACCTCTAATTAAAATGTTAGTAGTAATGTTGGATCCACTAACCATGAAGAAAAAATCCCAATGCTAACCAAGAAGTAGTTTTGAATGGAATTCTAGCTGCATTGAATTCACTTAAAAGCAAACCAGACACCTAAAAATGAAGGTTGAATAATCTATAAGGTGTTCTATTTGAATAAATTATAATTAGTGATGAATTTGGTGAGCAAGAACTTAAAAATAACTCTATTAATGTGGCTCACCATATCATTGAAGAATTAAAAAAGTTGCATCCCCTAACCTTTTCAGATGAGGAATTAGAAGATGTAGTTGATGCATGGTTAGTTCACCTATATAAGTATTTTAATTTTCATGACATGTCCTCCAATATAAAGGCATTGAATGACTCTTACCTGGTTTAATTTTGAAAGGAAATTTAGGAAGAGTTATATTGGATCTAACTTTAGGGAACAAAAAATAACCAATTTTTAGTTTTTGAAGCAAGATAATATGTATATGACTAAGTATGAAAATAAGTTTTTAAATATATTACATCATGTTAACTACATGCATGATGAAGAGACTAAAGTTAACAAGTTTAAGTTGGGCTTGAGAGAGATATTGATGCATGATGTTAATATGACCAATCTTAAGACTTTTAATATTGATATCAAATCTATTGATAGGGAAAAAGAGAAGGAAAAAGCTAGTCAAAAGATGAGAGAAGATTTCAAACTGAATAGGAAGCAATCTAAGAATAAGAATTTATCCCTTTCACCAAAAAATTTCAATAAATCTGATCCAAACCAAAGATTTTTTAGGAGTATGAGTGCATTCAAAAAATTCCAATGGAAAAATAAAAATTTAAAGAATCTAAATTATTCTAAGTCTAGAAATTTTAAAAGAAATTAGACCTATAATGTCAAAATATACCTTTCACTAGGGAAAATATAATTCTTGTGTCACCACAAAGGACTATAGTGTACTAGGAATGTGGTGATAGCCACTATCGCAAGGATTACCCTAAGTTGAAAATATATCAATCAGCTAACCACAAGGTGTATGCAACTGTGGATAATAGAAGTGTAGATTTCCAATCAACTCCTATTAGAATTAGAGATAAAATAAATGATTTTTATGTTTCAATTTTATTTGATATAGGATCTACTAGTTTTTTTGTTAATCTTAAGTTAGTAACATGTTGTAAACTAAATCCTATGTCTTTAATGGATGGTTAGATGTTGATTTGAGCTCAGTAAAAAAGGTGTTAGTTTCTAAGTGTCTTGAGCATGTAAGCTTGGACTCAGGCAATTTGTACACACAATTCAATCTATTTTTTGCTTCTTTCAGATATTTTGATGTCATTTTATGCATGGATTGGTTGAAATTGCATAAAATAAATATGGACTATTAGATCAGAGTGATATATTACTATAATGATTTGGGAAAACCTATAGAAACTCATAGTTTACTGAAATCAAATGTACATAAGTTATTATCTACCTTAAAACTAAAGAAAGTAGTGTGTAAGTGCTAAAAACTATATGATGTATACATGTAAGAAACAACACCCATAATAGAACCAACATTTAAATAATATTTGTTTTTTCAAAAATTCATTGATGTTTTTTCCCAAAAAACTATTTGGTTTGCCTCTTAAGTGAGATTTTTATTTTTATATTGACCAAGGGTAGCCCATGCATCTAAATCACTTTATTAATGAATGTATAAGATTTGTAAGAGATGAAATCTCAACTACAAGAGCTTTTAGAAAATGAAAATATTAGGCATAGTGTGTCACCTTTGGGTGCACTAGTAGTTTTTGTTAAAAGTCATGATGGAACCTTATCATTATGCATTGAATATTTTATGCATAACAAGGTTAATATCATTAATCATTATCCATTTTCAAGGATAGATGATCTATTTGATCAAATGAATGATGCAACTATATTTTATAAGATAGACTTGAGATTAGGATATCATCATCTATGGATCAAGGAAGAAGACATCCATAAGACTATTTTCATAACTCGGTATGAACATTATGAGTTTATAATAATACATTTTGGTTTATCTAATTCACCTGTTGTATTTATGAACTTAATGAATAATGTGTTCAGATATTTTATAAACAAGTTTGTTTGAATTTTTCTTGATAATATAACAATCTATTCTAACAATACAACTGAACATGAACAACATTTGCATTTACTATTGCTAAGGCTAAGGCAACATAAACTATTTGGTAAACTTTTTAAATATGATTTGTTTCAAAAATAAGATGGACTATTTGGGTCATATTATATATAAGGATGGTATTGTTATTGATCCAAAAAAGATTAAAATTATTCAAGAGTGGTCTACGTTGAAAAATGTACATGATGTAAGCATTTTTATGGGACTATCTAGTTATTATGGAAGATATATTAAATTTTTTTCTAAGTTGGCTAACCCAATAACTTCCTTATAGTACAAGGGTAGGAATTTTGTTTGGACTTTAGAGTTTGAACAATACTTCCTAAATATTAAAGATCTATTAAATTTAACAGTTGTACTTATTATATTGGATCCAAATAATTTTTTTGAAATATAGCTTGGGTTGCATGTTAACTCAAGATGCTTATGATTCACAAAAACTGAAAGATCATGATAATAATTACACTACTAATGACCTTGATCTTACTTCCATTATTTGTGATTTAAAACAATAGAAATAATTTTATCTAGGTAAGCATTTTAAAGTTAAATCTAACCATCTCAACTGGAATATTTATTTTTTCAAGATGATTTGAATGCTCACCAGTGTAGATGGGTGAAAATTTTAAGTAATTTTGATATGAACATTTCATATGTGAAAGGTAAGAAGAATAGTGTTGTTGATGCACTAAACCAATGAAAATATCTCATTGCCTTGGTTATTTTACATAATAATTTCATGACTATAATTTTGGATCAACATTATGATAAGTTTTACCAATATGTAACTACAAATTTGGTTGACAAGCCTATTGAATTTTTTATTTTATTTTGCTATTGATTTTGATGGTTTAATCAAACATAAAAGCATAATTCATTTACTTTAGTTATATGAATTAAGGAAAATTTTATTAAAATAAATGTATACAACACCTCATTTTTTCTCATCATGGTGTTATGAAGATGATGCATGAACTGAAAAGATTGTATTATTGGCCTAGCATGAAACATGAAGTTGTTGACTTTGTGGCAGGATGTTTGAAATGTTATCATGTTTAAGTTGAACATTTCCATTTAGGAGGAATGTTGTACCCTCATTATGTACCATGAGGTAAGTGGGTTGTGATCTCTTTGGATTTCATATCTAGTTTGCTAAAATCTTGAAGTAAACATGATGCTATTTTGCTTGTGATAGATAAATTTAATAAAGTTGGTTATTTCATTACTAAAAAATTAATTGATGATGTATATATGTTTACTTCATGGTTTTGAAAATAAATAGTATGGCTACATGTTATGTCTGAAGTTATTATTTCATATAGAGACAAACTTTTTACTTCAAGGTATTAAAAAACTTTGACTACTACCTTTGGTAGAATATTGAATTTTAGTTCATCTTATCACCTAAAAACATATGGTTAGACACAAAACATAAATCATATTGTGGAAGACAAATTAAGAATGTATGTGATGGATTAGAAAGGTAAATGGGAGGATTATTTACACTTGGTTGAATTTGCTTACAATAAAACATACCATTCTACAATTAAAATGGATCCTTTCAAACCTATGTATGGATGCAAGTGTATAACTCCACTTGGATAAGAATGTTTAAAAAATAGAAATATTGTTGGTCCTGATATTTTATAGGTGCAAGAAAATCAAATAGAAATTATAAGGCAAAATATAAAGGTTGTCACTGATAGACAAAAGTGATATGCTGATTTAAAGAGGTCACCATGTGAGTTTGAAGTTGGTGATAAATTTTTTCTACACGTTAGACCACATAAAGGTTAAATTAATTTTGGAAAGTCTTCCAAATTATCTCCTCAAGTTATAGGACCCTTTGAAATTTTAGAGAAAATTAGTCATGTTGCCTATCAACTAGCCCTTGTTCCTTTGTCTCATATCCATGATGTTTTTCATGTTGATTTATAGATAAAGTATATGTCTGATCCTTCTCATTTTTTGGATTTGAATCATCTTTAGATTTTTAAAAAAAGAAAAGATGCATTTGGATATAGTGAATATTATGAAACATCACAATGTTAAATTGAAAAATTGTGAGATTTCCCAAGTTTTGATTCAAGGAGATCCTTTATCATAAAGAAGTTCTACTAGGGAAGATGAGAGTCTTTTCAAGCATCATTATCCTTGGATTTTTTATCATTAGGACATCTATTTTCAATGTGGGGGAGGATGTCATGACCTTATTTGACTTGCATTTATTTCAATTGTTGATATGGTTTAGTTATGAAGTATACTTGACATATTTGTTTGGATTAATGTTGTGATATAGTTTTGTGATCTATTTTTAATCTATTATTTATTATTATTAAGATAGTTATTTGATATACCAAAAATCTTAACATTGGATATTTATGGTTAATGAGTTCGTAATTTATTATTCAATTCAGTTGTGGTATTTAAATGTTTCCATTACATTTTTTTTAGATGTCTAGTTATTGTGGATGGTCTATTCTTTGAATATAAGGACATGTACTTGAGCTAGGTTGTGTTCAAACTTAGGAAACAAAGAAATATGGAGGAATAAAATGAATGAAATCAAAAAATAAAATATTTAATGGTAAACTAATATTTGATGGTTTGCTTGAGTCATTTTAATTACTTAGTTTATAGTGTTAAGTGCTTATCATTTTGAGTTTAATTTCATTATTGGTTGACCAAATAGTTTTAAATTTTGATCAATCATTACTTTACGTAGTTAATTCTAAATTTTGGCTTTGTCAACTGTGCTAAATTGAGTGTCTTCTGATTAAGCTATTTTCTATTGATTACATCATTTTAGACATTCTTGATCATTGTGGTTTTTTTTCTAGATTTAATGATGTGTCTTAGTCCTATTTGGATTCAATGAATAACATAAATCATTTTTATGGTTGAAGTAAATAAAAATGTGTTTGATTTAGCCTTTGGTTTAACATTTATTTTCATTGATGGGCATCATTGTGGTTTTGATTTCATTTGGCATTCATTGGTTATGAATATCAAGTTTTGGCTTGGCTTTGTGCTAAGGTTTGTGTAGGTGCCATGGCCTACCATGGGAATGGTATTAATTATTATTCTTGATTTTTATTTTAACTTTATTGCATGGTAATGGCTTTCCACACAATGCACATTGGGGTCAAGTCTCTTCCTAACCATTTTAGGGATATCTTTAGCCATTTTTATTAGTTGTTTTAGGAAGCCTTTCATTTTGTGAAAACTTTATTGGATATCATACATGGAAGCTATGGAAAATGGTGTAGTATAGAAGATTGAGTTTCCTTAAAATATCAAACTATAGTTTGGTTTACCTTGTCATGTAATAAGTTTTGTGGAGTCATCTAGTGGTTCAACTTGGATACAATGGGTTGACTAGTTTTTATCTATTGCATGCGGATTCATTCATGCATTGACATTGGTTTTTCATGGAAAACTTGAACCCTATGAGAAAGAGAAGTATCTCTCTTATGTATCATGTAATCAAAATCCAAGTAAGTTTGGGTTTGTGTGTGTGTGTGTGTATGTATCTATATATATATACATATATGTATATATATATATATATATACATATATATACATATATGTATATATATACATATATGTATATATATACATATATGTATATATATACATATATATACATATATATATATATATATATATATATATATATACATACATATACATATACATATATATATATATATGTATGTATATATATGTATATATATATATATATGTATATATATATGTATATATATGCATATATATGTATATATATGTGTGTATATATATATATGTATATATGTGTGTATATATATATGTATATATATATATACATATATATATATATACATATATATATATATATACATATATATATACATATATATATATACACACATATATATACACACACATGTGTGTGTGTGTGTGTGTGTGTGTGTGTGTGTGTGTGTGTGTGTGTGTGTGTGTGTGTGTGTGTGTATATATATATATATATATATATATATATATATATATGTATGTATGTATGTATGTATGTATGTATGTATGTATGTATGTATACACACACACACACACACACACACACACACACACACACACACATACATAGTCATTTATTTCATTTGTCTTGAAAATATTATTTTTGGTAGCTCAAAATAAAGAATAGAACCCTGTAAGGTTCAAATGGTTTTGGGTTTTATCTTTTGTTCATCAAAAATGATGGTAGATATTACAAATCGACCAATGGATGTTGTCAGTATGTGATAGGAACATGTATTTTAATGCCCATTTTTGTTATTATTTAGGTTCATTATTATTTTGTTTGTGCCATTTTTATAAGGTCATGGCTATGCATTATTTGTCTAGGTTTTAATGTTGTAACTCATTATGTTTATTTAAAACCCTAGTTGTGTTCATTTAGGTTTTTAGAATCTCATGTTATTTTTATAAACCCTATTGTGCATTATGAACTATTGACCATGATCAGAGGTAATGATATTTTTCAAGTCTCGAGTTGTTTCTAAATGGTCATTAGGGTTCAGTAAGATAATATTTTATTATTATTTGTTTAGCATAGATGTGATAAACATACTAGTAGTTTATGATTTTATCATTGGGAGTTGACTTGGATTTAATAAATCCTAATTTATCATTTGATTTATTTTGATCATGACGTTAATAATCTCATTTGATCCTTTGGTTTTATTTCAATCACGATGAGTTGAACTATGTTGGGAAGTTTTGATCAATTGACTTATTTTATTGTTATGATTATTATATAATTGTAGTTGGTTAATGATGATTGAATCTTTTTCCATTTTTAGTAAATTCTATTCTAGTCAACTTTGACCCATAGCTTTATGTTGTGTGTTAAGTTATCATTTTTGGATGGATGAAGTTATTTATCTTCATACTATGAGTTCTTATTCTAACTCATTAGTATTTATTAAAATGGTATTTGATGACGACTACAATATAATGGCATAATATGTATTTACAGATCATATGCTATTCACTAAATAAAATATGAGTCAAAAATTGAGAAACTCAATAGAATGATTGGTACTCATCTTTATGTGCCAAGTTAATGGATCATAGTGAGATGGAATATGAACAATTTCATTTGTTTCTTTATGTTACTTGATTTTTTATTTAAGTTAAAATTAGTATATTTTAATTATCCTTTCTCCACCATTTCTCTATTACCCTAATTTGCATCCAACTGATGGTTGGGGTGGTCGAGCGCCACTTATGGTTGGGCTCAGTGGGATTCATGAGGTGGGTTTTGATTTTTTAGAATATGTGTAAAATTTTATTAATAAAATTATTATACATCACCAATTTTTTATAGTTAATTGTAAATGAGTTAAATTATTTTATGAAATTAACTTATTTCATTATATTAATGTTATTATTTATATGTTGTGATTGAATGTTACATTTACCTTAGATATATTCAAATAGGGTATGCAAGTTGTTCTATGATTGTCACTAGAGGTTAATCTTTAGAATATCAAATTAATCTTTAAATTATCATTTACATATGTAATTATAAAATCTCATTGTGGCATTTTATATTGTGAACTTTAGCTACATGATTTAAATTAATACTTGCATATAGTTTCTTATTATTGGAGTAGGTATCTATTTATGATGGAACTTCTAAGATTTATGCTTAAAATTTGAAGGTAGATACATTTTCCTTGCATATTTTCACTAGTTTATTTATTTATTTTATAATGTGAATATGTGTTCATAATGTTGTTTAAATTCTATATGACTATCAAACACTATTAGTTTATTATATCAAGTTCATTATATTAATCTAGTTGGATAAATAAAAATGTAATTAATTGTTTTAGAAACACAGTTATAAGATTTAATTATGATATTATATGTGAGCATTGTATTAATAATGTGTCTAATAAATTGGAAAGTAATACTTTTATGTTAAATATATATTGGATATGCCTCATGAACAAATTAGGAAGTCAAGATTAATTTGAGTAACTCCTAATTTATTGATCATTATGATTATTGAAATTGAATAATGTTATCATTAAATCAAGGCAAATTATGTCTGTTAATATTGTGTATCATTGTGTTGTGATATGTAATGTTTAAGTTTATATAAAGACTTTAAATTTACCTTAAACTACCCAATTCTCCATTGAGGAGATGGGATAATTACTAAGATTCTATTAAAGACTTCCAAATAAGACGTTTAAGTCTAAAAATATTTTAAGTATTATTAATAATCTAATCTTTTGCAATTAAGAGTTGTTGTCTTAAATGGAAAAAAATGAACATGATTTTTATATTAAGTTATTAAGGGATGAAATTATTATTAAAATCTTTGTTAAGGATTAAACTAAAATAATTTAAAAAGTGATCAAGGTTAAATATATTCTAGAGGTTACTAGAAGGAAATCATTCTAGATGGAAATTATTACATCATTTTTGAAGTGATATGACTATTTTCAATATCCTTGTATATTCACTTAGAACATAAAATACAAATAATGATATTCAAATCTTATACATATGACAAAGATAACTTGGTAAATAAGTTGTAAATGGGTAAGTCATTAAATGCTTTAAACTGGAATGGTTATATCAACAAATGAATTTTGTGATAGAGGATCATTTTATTCATATTTGGAATTTATCATTGGAATAATAACAAGCTAATCTATACCATTATAATGAATAATGAAATGTAAATTGAGTTATATTTGTTAATTTGGAATTGATAAATTTTCCTTGGAAAACAAGAAGAAATTTCTAACCTAAAGTTTTAAACAACAATATATTCTTAGTCTTAGGACATGGGTCTAAGATGAAAAAGTTTAATTCACTTAAGTATGAGGTTAATTGTAAACCTTATAGAAGTGAATCTAGTTCATGGAACTTCTATAAAGCATTGAGTTCCTTGAACTTGTGTGACACTTATAATGATAATGTTTATTAATGTGGGTATAACCTTGTGCTAATGTATTATCTTAGGAAAGATCCTTAGGTAGGTATAACTTAAATTGTGTTTTATGTCTAACCCTACCTTGTAAATTGATAAGATATTCCAAAATAGAACATGAGTATGGTTGTTGATGCATCTAAAGAAGCTTAATTAGTTCACATTTACTTTGGACAATTAATGCCAATCTCATCCTCTACCATTTTGTTAATTTATTAAGATGTTATAAGGATTTATATGGTTTTTAGAAATAATCTTTTTCCTTGATAACTTCCTATTTCTATTAAGTTAGTAGATCTTGCATTGGCAAGATTAGTTTGATTATTCTTCTATTGAATCTATTTTTATCTTTGCCATTGGTTGTTGAAATTTTGTTGAATTGACCAATGAGGTATTGGTTATTTCATACCCTATGCAAGTAATCAAGCAATGACATAATTTACTTATATCTATGTTAAGAAGGACCCAATGAAGTACATGGATAGACATGCATGACTATGTTTACATTGACCTAATTTTATCTGAATACTAAGTGGTAAAAAACACTTCTTAATGAAGTCATTGTTATGTTATGTACTTAATCTAGTTATTGTGTTGGGTATAACATAGTTATGGATCTCATTACATTTTTATGTGTTAAACTTTGGTTGAATATTTATACCATAGTTGTTTATCTTGGTATCTAAAAAAACAAATTGTGGTTGTTACAATGTACCCACCCATTTCATGTCATCGTACCCCCACACCCCATACACACACATTCCATAAGATAATGTTGGAGGAGATGAAACCTTTAAGCCAACTATCATCCTCTATGGCACTTTAAAAATTTAGATAAACACCCCCTACAAGGGTATATACATGTGTGTGTGTGTGTGTGTGTGTGTGTGTGTGTGTGTGTGTGTGTGTGTGTGTGTGTGTGTGTGTGTGTGTGTGTGTGTGTGTGTGTGTGTGTGTGTGTGTGTGTGTGTGTGTGTGTGTGTGTGTGTGTGTGTGTGTGTGTGTGTGTGTGTGTGTGTGTGAAAAAAATTAAGAGAAAGATATTAAAAACACAAAACTGAGAATTTGAAAAGATAAGGAATAGTGAGATATTTTGTAGAAGTGTTATGAAGAATTTAATTTGAGATATAATTTCCACAAGTAAAGTGTAGGAAGGAATTAGTATTAAAATAATAGTACCTTTGATAAAAATAAAAAGAGAAGAAATAGAAAAAATAACAAACTTTAAAATAAAAGAATTCTAGTGTTAAACTAGTAAGTAGAAAGAAAAGTTTTAATCAAACCAAAATATATTAGGGCACTAAATTACCCATCTTCGATAAATATATAAAAGACATAGAAACACACCTTTGTGCACTAAACATCTACTAGATAATTCATAAAATTATAGATAATCAAGTTAAATTATTTGATTTGGTAGGCATGTTTAATGATGATACATTAAAATGGTATAAGAAAATCAATCCTACTCATAGTAATACATTTGATGACATAAAATATGTATAAAAAAGTGATTTATACTTTCTAAATACTTTATTAAAAAGTGTAAGTAAAATGAGATAAATGATTCAAGGAGACGAAACAATGAAAAAATTGATAAAATATTTAAAGATCTAGTAAATAAGTTAATAAAACCTTTACCATAAAAATGTAAAATTGAATGGTTTATAAATGGGTTGTTACCACACATAAGAACTACCATTGTTGGCAAAGAATTTCAAATATTTACTGAAGCATTATAAATGGAAGATTAATTATTAATACAAACATGGAGGAGAGAATAGGACATAATGATGCAAACAAAATTTTAATAAATGGAGAAATAACTAGCTCATATAATATTGACACATGAAATACAAATGAAACAATGAATAAATAATATTTTAGCCCCAAATCTAGTAGCACGACCTAAGATTTGGTGTAAAATATATTGTGAATAATTCCATAGCAAGATAGAGTGCTTATATACTAAAACTATTATAAGGATGGCATTATCTTAAGCTAATCCTATCAGGATGACATGTCCAATTTAACACCCCATTATAAATGATAGACTATGTTTTGGAATTTATAAACTATATGACCATTATAGTCATAAAATTTTCCCATTAATGGAATTAACTCCCTTCTAAACCAACTAAGATATTTTATAATGTGTGTATCATTTGGACACTACCATCAAGCTTTCCCTAGATTTGAAACACTAAAAGATCTTAAATAATCAATATAAAGGGAAACCATAGTAGTAAAATAAACAAAATCATCTACTTGCTCAAAGTAACAACAAACGCATATCCTGTGCAACACTAAAAATCCCCTACCAACCATCTATGGAACCATATAATATAATTACCCCTCCCTCAAAAAGATTCAAAAAGTGTCAAGGAGGGTATCAAGGAGGATATCAAGGTTAATATCAATGAGGATACCATGGAGGTTACCAAGGCAATAAATATATACCAAGATACCATGATGGATTTATATGGGGATATCAAGGACATAATTATCAAGGAGGAATCCATGGATAACGAGGGTATTAAGGAAACAATTATTGAGGGTATTAAATTTATCAAACAAAAAATTATCAAGGAAAAAATTATCAAAAATACTAAGGGAAAATCATGAGGGAGGATAAGGAATACTAGAAAGAGGTACCACTACATACTAAAAATAATGAAAAGGACATATTGCATGGAATTTAATTACATAGGATAAAAATGAATGCAATTTTTACCATGATAAGGGAACACATGATGTATATTCTTATCCCAAAGCCATAATTTTTTAAAAATAACTTATGACACAAAGATAGACACTCTAAATAACACCACTAAATGAGCTCAACATCTAAAAAGGTACCTCTAAAAATAAGGAAGAACAAAAAAAAGGAACAAAAAAAAATTTCTAGATAAGGTGGAATTATAGAAAAATAATTAAAATGAAAATAATAGATATGATATCATAGAAACAAAAAAATCACAAAGAAAATAATATGGACAAAAACATACACAATGGAAAAGAAGATGTATTCACATGGAGTGATTATAGAAGATGTATTCACATGGGACATCTTGGGGAGACATGTCAAGTGATATAAAAACCTTCCCAAAACCCTAGATGCATGACAAAATACAACATTAGATTAAAAAAAAAACTATTGAAACATCTCAACAAAGGGAAGAGGAGAAGCAAAAATATTTCAATGAAGAATAAATGATGGGATTAAATAAAATAGTGAAAAATGATAAATGAGAAATCATTGTTATAAAAAATTTAACAATTTTTTAAGAATCAGAATAAATAGGAATGCACATACTTTATGAAAATAACATAAGAACAAAAAAATAAAAATAATTTTTTTTGAGTAAAAAGATAATGGAAAAAATTAGTGGTATATTTAAATATTAAGGGACAAGGTCCTAATATTAAAAACTCATTTCTATATTTTGGACATAATGTGAATGTTATGTCACAAATAACATGGGGAGTGTTAGGCAAAACCATATTATTATTGAGCATTGTTGTTATTATTGAAGTTTGGAATTGATGTTATCATTGATGTCAAAGGTTTTTAAGAAAGGTGTTCATGAGTTCATTAAAGAATGTTCTTGTTTGATAGAATCATTGAGATGTATGACACTATTTTAGGAGCATGTAAGTCATGTGAGAAAGGTATAATAGCATTAAAAAGTGTTTCAAGGTCAGTTGTCAAGTCTCAAGTGCTTGAGAAACCTAGTCATGGCACTAGTCATAGCATGAAGGAACCTTGTGAGAAGGTATGAGCTTGGTGACTTGGTTAAATAAGTACACACATGCATTAATGGATGTATAAAGTTAATTAATCATTTATATGAGGTATTGTATAACTAATTTGATTTTCAAGGTGAGCCTATAGGGGCAAGACCTACAAACCTAGCATACAACCAAACCACTTTTAGACCCTGCTTAACCTAATGATGCATCATGATCTATTTTCAAGGCATATGAAGTATGTTTTAAATTATTTGAGAATTGCATATTTTTTGTGATTATGTAATTTATGTGGAGAACACATTTAAAGGGGCATGGAGGTCAATTTCAAGGCCTAATATGATTTGCAGGTCAAGGTCTAGAGAGCAAAGAGAGAGATGGTGGCCAAATGAGGTATGAGATTTATATTTAAAAATAAGAATGATAATGTGATCATTATCATTGGTATGATAGATTTATTTACCAAGTTTGACGTCATCGTTTCCAAGATAAGCCATGAAAAGTGGTTTTTATGTCTCTCGTGTGCATAGAATGAAGGGTTCTCAACCCGAGAAGGACTTTCAGGTGTTCATTAGCATTTGTAACCTCTGCATGTAAACCTAATATATTCATGGTAGATGGGGAAAGGTCCTAGATCAAATTTCTAAACATTATTTTTTGGAGTGAGGGGCTAATCTTTATGAATGATTGCTACTAGTGGATAATGGTTTAAACCCTCAAAGAACCCTAATAGTGACCTGATATGAAATAAGTTGTTATAAAGTGATTATAATGGATTGGTATGGTTATTTAATTTATTATAGGTTGTATTAAATTCTTCTAGGGACCTCCAAGTGTGATTGGTTTTTCAGGTGTGTGAGTAGACCCTACAAAAAAGTTTTAGATTCTTGGATATTTTTATGGCAATCAGATTTGACCAAGTTAGATTATCTAAATAGATGGAGGAAAAATTTTTAGACATATATTTTATGTCCATGGTGGTTTTTAGATATGTTAGATCCCTTATGGGTGTTAAATTGGTCATCTATGTTGACCAGTCACTAACAGACCTAATGGTGAGAATAGTGAGAAACCCAGGTAGAAGTGAGATGTTTAGGGATGTGTTATCATGGAATAGGGATGAAACCAAGTGTATGGAGATATTTTATAAGACTTATAAGACATGTTAATTTTGTATGGATCTTTTTTTGGTTAGTGGATATGATGAAAATGTTTCTCATAAATTAACCTGTCTAGTTCAGATGAGATGGTGGGGTATAAAATTATGAGATTAGTTTGCAAGACCAATACTACCATTTGACCATAATATATGTGTATCAAATAATGGTATAATGATCACATAGTATAATCCACATGCATAATTATTCTTTAAAAAATTTCATACAAGTGTTGAAGACCAAAGTCACCATGATAGGTCTTTAAGGAAAACTAGTAGTTTTGAGTGATTGGTTTCTTATCTAATGTGTGTTTTATCTTCATTAGTTCAAGATAAACTTTGTTGGTATGCACAAGCCTAATTTTGAGCATTACTAATGGTGTGCTTCAAGTGGTGGTTGGAGATAAAAAGTGTCATGAAACTAAGATGATATTTTTATGGGTATATTTTAGTATCATATCAATTTTTATTTCCATTTATGAAGTTTTAAATTGCTCCAAAAAGATCAAAGGGTAATGTGTGCTAATGAAGGCCTAATCCAATTAGGTTTCCATAAGGCCTAAAAGAGTTTTTGGTTCTATATGATATGAGAAAACTATTTTAATGTTTGATTAATGTTTTTGGCATGTCCTATCCATATTTTATATAAAATATAAGTGGTAAAGAGTGTATTACCTACCAAGAATGAGTAACATGTATTGCCTACTATAAGAACAAGGTCTAATAGGCCTAATTGACTAGTTAGAGAATGAGTGAGTTAAAGCAAAAGATATAGCACTTTGAAGAGATAAAGTAGGTATTGTAGACCATTATCAAGTTGTAGACAAAATTTCATGAATATCAAACATGGGTACTATTTATGAATTTCAAGATCATCTGACTTAATTTGTCTTGAAAAGACCTAGTTGAGAAAGCTTAGAACACAGTTTGAGAGGGCTAAGAGTGTGAACAGATGAAGAGGTGGTCATCAATAGCTAGTTGATAAATACGGTGTCTTGAAGGTGATAAAATCAATCAGGTGTCTAATTTGGTGCTGAGTCATCTAGGGGGTTGGTTCCTCCTTGCAAGTAGGTACTTGATAAAGCCTAGTCAAGTGGGTGCTTGGTTAGTTTGGGTTGGGGCTCCATGTGAAGTTGGTGATTTAATAAATATTGATGTTTGTATTATATAATTGTAGTATATTTGTTGATATCAATGAATTTTATTCCTCTTGAGAGTTTCCCACCCAAATAAGTGTTTTATGTGTTATGATTTTATCTCATGATGATTTAAATGGTTCTTGATGTGTTTCTAGTTCACTATATTACTTTGATAGTTCATGAATGATAAAGTAAAGTTGTAAAAAATTTTAAGGACTGATTCACCCTACATCATCTCTTAGTCATTGCAATTCCAATAATTGATATTAGAGTGTGATCCTTTGAGATAAGTCTAATAGATTGAAGGTAATTTTAAGAAGCACGAGAATGTTTTGTGATGAATAAGAAGAAGACAACATGTATGATGAAAAAGTATACTATGATAGTGAAGAAGGAGAAGTCAAAGTAAACCTGATAGATGAGCTGATAAGTGCTTTTGATGATTTGAAAAATCAAATTAAGACTATCAAGGATCTCAAAAATTAGTTAGAAAGTATAAACACAAGATTTAAGTCAAAAGAAGTTGAGTATGACGAGTTGAAGATAAAGATAAATTCTTTGAATGTTGAGCATGAGCAGCTCATAGAAAAAATGAGTAAGTTTGAGAGATAGCATAGAAGTAAGAATAAATCAAGAGTACTAACATGAAAAGACTAATCAGGTATCCAAATGCCAAAAAGAATAAGTCATCATGGGACCATGAGAAAAGGAGTAATCAGTCAAGAGGTAAGTACAAAAATGTTGTTTGCTACATCTATCATAATATAGGATTTATTTCAAGATTTTTCTATAATAGAAGGTCCTCAAGATTCAATGAGACATATGAAGCTCTTAAAATGCATAGGAAGGATCAAACATTGGTATGGAAGCCAAAGAAAGTTAGGATAGGTTATATTGAGTTCAAGTGTCAAGATGGACTATTTGCCATGGATGAATAGTAGACAAAAGAGGATTATATGCTAGCTCAGACTGCCTTTTACAGTCAAGATGAAGGCATGAAATGGTATATAGAAAGTAGTTTCTCAAACCACATGACAAGAGATATAAATAAGTTAATTTCATTGAATAATAATGTTTCAAGAATAGTGAGGTTCAAAGACAACACAACTACCAATATAGTTGGCAAGGTTGTCTTGAGTTTGGACAATGGGAAGACCAAGACACAAAATGTGTTATATGTGGAAGGTTTTAAACATAACCTTCTTAGTGTAATTCAAATGTATAATCAAGGACACACACCAAAATCTCATGATGAAGGGTGTGAGATAAGGAGAGATGAATTAGGAAGGCTAATTACCAATGCTTGGAGGACTAAGAACAATCAATATGTAATGAAAGAGATCAAGAAGGAAATATGTTTCATGAGAAATATAGATTAAATTTATCTATGGAACAAAATGTTAGGTCACCTAAAATTTGAAAATCTAGTCAATACTAGCATTAATAATTTTGTGAAGAATATGCCTAAAATAACCAAACCTATAAACACTTTGCAAGTCATGTCAACATGGTAAGCATATTAGAAGAAAGTTCAAGTCCAAGGAGTACTGTACTACAAGACCCTTGGAGTTAATACACACTGATCTTGTGGGCCTAAAATAATTCAAATCATTTAAAAAGATAGCTACTTCAAGCTATTCATAGATGATTACACAAGAATGACTTAGGTTGTATTCTTGAAAGAAAAGTTAGAAGCTTTTAACAAGTTCAAGGCATTCAAGGCTCTTGTTGAGAATGAGAATAATGGGAAGATTTAATACATGAGGAGATTTTTGGTCTAATTAATTTTATTACTTATATGAGGTTCATGGAATAAGGAGATAATTCTCAATAGCTAGGACACCCCAACAAAATTAGGTAGTGGAAAAGAAGAATAAGACAATTCAAGAGATGGATAAAACTATAATAAATGAGTTTATATTATCTAATGGATATTGGAGAGAGATATTAATCACTAAATTTTACTTTTTGAATATAGGACATATAATTAATAATGGCAACATGTCTCCTTATGAACTATAGAAGGGTAGACCTACTAGTGTGAAACATTTTAGAGTGTTCGGTAGAAAATGTTTCATTAAAAGAGATGTTGAAGACTTGGGAAAGTTTGATTCTAGATCTGATGAAGGTATATTCTAGGATACTCATTAATGATCTTAGCATATAGATTTTATAACAAGAGGCTACAAAAGTTAGTGGAAAACACTAATGTGAAGATTGATGAGACAAGGAAATCACACTCATAGTCAAATGACACTTTAGAGAATATAGACTTCAAGAATTAAGAGGATACTATAGAGGTTGATGAGGAAGAAGAAGAGGTTGATGAGATATAGGATTAAAAAGGAACCTCAAGATAAATTCAAAGAGATCATTTTGAATCTTAAATCATTGGCAATAACATATAGGTATGAAAACAAGGAGAAGACTGCTAAGTAATCTAAATCAAGAGAATGTTGGTTTACTATCCAATAATCTTATAGAATAAAGAAAAGACAAATTTTGGATAGGTGTTATGAATGAGGAATTAGACAAAATAGAGAAGAATGAGACATGGGAATTGGTTTCTAGACCTAAAAACAAATATGTCATTGAGACAAAATAGGTGTTTAAAAATCAGTTGAATGAAGATGGAGAAGTCACTAGAAACAAGGATAGATTGGTATGCAAGGGATATGCATAAGTTGAAGGGTTAGACTTTGAGGAAACCTTTACACTTTTAGGAAGATTGGAAGCCATTAGATTATTTCTAGCATATGGAAGATTAAAAGGGTTTAAGGTATACCAAATAGATGCCAAATCTACCATTTTAAATACGAATTTGGAAGAGGAAGTGTACATTGATCAACCTTAGGGTTTCTCACTATCAAATGATAAAGACTATGTTTTTAGATTGAAAAAGTCTCTTTATGGTCTAAATCAATCTCTTATATCTTGGTATTATAGGTTGGAAAGGTATATGTTGGATCAAGGATTCAAAAGAGGAGTTGAAGATAGTAATCTATACATCAAGATAGAAGATGACCATCAGTTTATAGTAGTTGTCTATGCGGATGAAATCATCTTTGGTGAAAACAATGATAACACGACCCAGTATTTTGCAAAGGTGATGAATAAAGAGTTTGAGATGTCCATGCTAGGAGAACTATCATTTTTTATTGGGTTAAAAATCACTCAATTTGACAAAAGGTATATTCATCTCATAAGCCAAGTATATAAGAGAGACATTGAAGAATTTTGATATGGAATATTTAAAGGTAGTGAGTACACCCATGATCATAAGGTGTAATTTGAGTAAGGAAGATGACTCTTCAAAGGTTAATTAGAAATCATATAGGTCAATGATTGAAATTTTGTTGTATACCACTACCTATAGACCTAACATCATGCAAGTAGTAGGTCTTGTGGGAAGGTTTCAACAAAATCCAAAGGATAATCATGTGAAAGTAGTCGAAAGGATACTCATGTATCTCAAGGGGACTATAGCTTATGGATTGTGGTATCTAAGAAGCAAGGAGTTTAATTTGATAGCTTATATAAATGTAGTTGGGTAGGAATTATAGATGATAGGAAGAGTATAAGTGGAGGAGCTTTCTTCCTAGGTGGGTGCCTAGTTTCATGGATTAGCAAAAAGCAACAATTAGTAACATTATCCTCTTATGAGTCTGAGTAAATTGCAACAACTTCATGTTGCACTTAGGTACTATGGATGAGACATACCCTAAAAGACTACAAGGTGGAGTATGATGGTCCTAGCCCTATCTATTGTGATAATACAAGTGTTATAAGTGTCTCAAAGAACCTTGTCATACACTAAAGGAAAAATATCATTTCCATTAGGTATCTTTTTATAAGAGAAAAGGTAAGTGAATAAAGTATCAAACTTGAATATGTTTCTACACAAGATCATATTGTAAACATCTTGAACAAACAAATTCCAAAGGTAACTTTTGAACACCCAAGACAAGAATTGGGTATAACTATTACCCCTATAAATCATTGAAGAAGATAAGTACTTGGGAGGATCTAATCATGATCATTAGCTCCAATAATAGGTGAGTTTTTCCAAGAAGGTATAAATGGAGATAGGGGGAGCATGCTTTTATTATGTCTCATAAAATAATAATTCCTATGTTATGTGTTGAGTATTTTGGTTGTAAGGAGTGTGATGAGTTTCAAACATCACTTTATCTTTTTTGTCAAAGTGTTAGAAATCATAGAATGGGGAGTCAAGAAAGATTAGTATATAGTATGTTTTTCCATCAATGATAAATTAGGATATTGTTGAGAATTATTACTATTGTTGAAGTTTAGCATTGATTTTGTCATTTATGTCAAAGGTTCTTAAGAAAGGTGTTCATGAGGTCATTAAATAATGTTCTTTTTTGATAGCATCATTAAGATGTATGACATTATTTGAGTATAATTTATTAAAGAATGTTCTTTTTTGATAAAATCATTAAGATGTATGACATTATTTGAGTATAATTTAAGTCATGTGATCAATGTATAAGAGCATCAATAAGTGTTTCAAGGTCAGTTGTCAAGTCTCAAGTACTTAAGAAGCCTAGTCATGACACTAGTCATAGCATAAAGGAACTTTATGAGAAGGTATGAGTTTGGTAGCTTAGTGAAATGAGTGTGCACAAGCATTGATGGATGTATAAGTTTATTTTATCATATATATTAGGCATTAGATCACTCATGTGAGTGTTAGGGTGATCCTACAGGGGTAGGACCTACAAACCTAATATGAAACGAGACCACTTCTAGATCCTGTTTGGCCTAATGAGGCATCATGATCTATTATCAGGGAATATAAAAGTATGTTTGACATTGTTTGAGAATGTGATATGTTTTGTGATAATGTAATTTAGTTGGAGAACACATGTAAAGAGGCATGAAGGTCAATTTCAAGGCCAAATATGATTTGTAGGTCAAGGTCTAGAGAGCAAAGAGAGAGATGGTGGCGAAATGAGGTATGAGATTCAGATTTCAAGATAAGAATGATAATGTGATAATTTTTAGTGGTATTATAAATTTTATCAAGTGTTTTAACTAATTTTGAGGTCATCATTTTTAATATAAATCATAAAAAGTAGTTTTTAGGTCTTTTATGTGCATAAAATGAAGGGTTATCAACCTGAGAAGGACTTCAAAGTGTTCATTGGCATATGTAAAATTTTCATGAGAATATAAGATAATCATTTTAGATTGGTAAGGGTCCTAGCTCAAATTTCCAGGCATTATTTTTTAGAATGAGGGGCTAAGCTTTATGAATGATTGCTAACACTAAAAGATGGTTTAAACCTTCAAAGAACCCTAATAGTAACCTGATATGAAAAAAAATATTATAAAGTACTAAAAATAGGTTGGTATGGATATTTAAGTGATTTTAAGTTGTATTAAACTCCTCCAAGAACATCTAAGTGTGATTCCTTTGTCAAGTGTGTGAATAGACCCTACAGGAAAGTGTTAGTTTCTTAGAGATTTATTGTAGCAGTCAGATTTGACCAATTTAAAGTTTTTAAACAGATGGAGGAAAAAGTTTGAGACCTATATTTTTTGTCCATGGTGGTTTTTTTATAGTTTATATCCGTCATGGGTGATAAACTAATCATCCAAGTTGACCAGTCACTAACAGACCTAATGGTGAAAATAGTGATAAACTCGGGCATAAGTGAGAAGATGCTTAGGGATGTGTTATGATAGAATAGGGATGAATCCAAGTACATGGATACATTGTTAAATAATTTTAATACATTTTAATTTTAGATATAATATTTTGAGGTCAATGGATATTATGAAAAATTATCTCATAAGTTGACCTGTCTAGTTCAAATGAGACAGTGAGGTACAAGATTATGAGATTAGTCTACCAGTCTAATATTTCTATTTGGACATATTATATTTATATATAAAAATTGTATAATGATAACACATGATAATGCACATGCATTATTATTATTTTATATTTTTCATATAGATGTTGAAGGTCAAAATCACCATGACTGGTCTTTAATGAAAACTCATAGTTTTGATTGAGCAAGTTGCAATAGTGTTTTTGAGTCCTTTTTCCTTGTGTAACAAAGTCTAATACACTTTTTGAATTTTTTTTTTATGTATTTAAGGATTTTTGTATATTTTTTATTTCCATTTTTGTTTATCTAAAAAAAATTATCTTCAGTAGTTTAAGATAGACTTTTTGGGTATGCATAAGCCTAATTGTGAACATCTCTAATGGCATGCTTCAAGTGGTGGTTGGAGATAAAAGGTGTCATGAACATAATATGATATTATTATAGGTATATTTGAGTGGAATATTAATTTTCATTTATATTTATTAATTTATAGAGTGCTCCATGAATATCAAAGTGTAACGTGTGCTAATGAAGGCATAATTGAATTAGGTCTCCTTAAGGTCTAAAAGAGTTTTTGGTCCTATATTCTATGACCAACTTATTATAATGTTTGATTAATATTTTTGGCATGTTTATGTGTAAAATATATGTGTTAAAGTGTGTATAACTGACCAATATGTGTATGAACAAGAGCTTAGTATAAGAATAAGGCCTAATAGGCCTAATTGACTAGTTAGAGAACGAGTGAGTTGAAGTGGAAGATATAACACTTTAAAGATATAAATGAGGTATTTTGAACCATAAAAATGGTGAATATAAACTATCATGAAGATATAATGGGGGTACTATATATTAATATCAGGGTCAAATGACCTAATCTATCTTGAAGAGACTTAGTTGAGTGGAGGAGGCTAGAAGGCAATTTTAGAGGGCTAAGAGTGTGAAGAGATGAAGCGATGGTAATCATCAATTGGTTGTGAAACAAGGTGTATTGAAGGTGAGAAAATAAATTAGGTGGATGATTGGGTGTTGATTCATCTAGGGGGTTACTGCCTCCTTGTAAGTAGGATCTTGCTAAAGCCTAGTCAAGTGGGTGCTTGGCTAGTTGGGGTTGGTGCTCCATGTGAATTTGGTGCTTGAATAAATATTTATGTTTGTATTATATGAATATTTAATTTGAAGATATCAGTAAATTTTCTTCCCATTGAGGGTTTCCCTCTTAAATAAGTTTTCTATGTGTTATGCTCTTGTCTCATGCTCATATAAATGGTTCGTGATGAGTTTTTAGTTCAATATATTGATTTGATAGTTCATGAATGATAAAGTAAAGTTGTAAAAAAAAATTAAAGACTGACTCACCCCACATCCCCCTATACCCTTTGCTTAGTCATTGTGCTTCCAACAATTACATCTTATAAATAATGACATTGTTATGGTAGATGGTAACTTGAAATCAACAATCATAGAATCAAAAGGGGTAGAAGTGTATTTTATGTGAATAACCAAACTAATAGACATTGAGGTAATGGATTTATTTTCTAAAAATCTAACATATTCCATAATTTTATCACTAATGTGGTTTGTGTATTATAATGATAGTTTAAATTATGAGAATGAAGAGGTAAACCTTGAAGGGAATGGGATCATGGCCCATTTCATGTTTGAAACATGCATGAGTGTGGCTTAGACCAAAGAAGTATGAGAAAAGAAGGATGAAGACAAATATTTTGATAGGCTCTAATACATTTATTCTATCAATAATTTACTCCATTTTGACAATATATTTGATCCAAATGAAGAAGGATAATTTGAATTAGAAAATAAAGAACTTGAATCTGATAGCAAAAAAGACATAGAAGCATAGTTATACAAGACACCAAAAATAAGGGTCTGTAAAGAGTTATACATAAGAATAATTGATCAAAAAAATAATTACCAAAACTCAAATGGAATAAATAAATGAGGAAAACTATTATTACACTAAAGAAGATGAAACTAATCCTTAATACCATTCAATAATTGATGATGAAGAGGACACTTTTTATGTTACCAAAAAGGCATGGGAATATGATGCATAAGTAACACACAATACCATGAAAGGAAGAATGATTCAAAATACCACACAAAAAAAAATGAAACATAGATTATGTATCACGAAAGAGATGAAATATACCATAAAACATGTAAACCATACTATAAAATAAGTTAATTGTGCATCAAGTAATATATTACATAACACAAAAATTGAACAAATGATGGAACATAGTAATGTTGTGACAGGAAGGGTCATTTCAACAAAAATAATAATTATTCATTATACCATAGATCAATTAAATTATCTCACATCTAATAAATAAAAGAAACCCAATAGTAAAAAATAGAAATACATTACAACAATTGAAATAGAAAGATGACAATCCATAGTGACATTACCCAAAGATAAGCAAGATACCAAAAAAATAAGGCAACACTATATTAGATAATAATTAGAAATAAAGTAATAATAGATACCTTCTAGATAAATATAAAAATGTCATTTCATTTCAATAAGAAGGCCTCACACAATTTACCTAAATTCTTAGGAAATAGTGATGTCAAATCATATTTAGCACATATGGAGAAATTATTTCCTAATTTAAAAACATGAATGGAAGATTTAGATTATTCGTTAGTCATAAATGATATAACATGGTGAAAAACACATAAGGCATATATTAATAATTGGAACACCCTTGTCATTATCATTGATATGTGATACATTCAAGAAGAAGGGAAGTTTAAGGGTCTTAAAAAATACACATGAAAAGGAAGTCCACACCAACATATCAATAGATACGAAGCATATTTAAGATATATTGGAGAGACTAACCCAAAAATATGGGTACAATATTTTTATTAGGCCTTAGGTCATACTGTTGGCATGGTATTTACACCAAAAAATGTAAGGAGAAACCAAGAGCTTATATTATAGCCTTAAATAATTTTTCTGCATAATTAATTTTGGGTTCTAGATAGACAATATGTTGTGTTATGAGGAAACTCCAATATTTTTTAATGTTCATAATGAAGATACCATAGCTCGATTCATAAAACATAAAAAAACATATAAAAAAGAAAATCAAAAAGCTATAGAGACCCTAGATAGAATATATATGTGGAAGCATAAAAAAATATAAGAAATAGAAAACCAAAAAGATATGAAAATAATAAATAAAATATATAAAAATATTTTGGTAATATTGTATAAAACAAAAAACATGAACTTGAAAAAGAAAAAAATAATATTGTCTAAGAAGGGGAAAGAGAATTGATTGAAATAGATGAAGATAAGACACTATTTTTATCAACCACTTAAATTTTGCTAAGAAAGTATAGTCCATGAAAAAGATTCTAAATTTGAAAAAATGGAAGATTATTGGCAAGAATTTATAGTTATGAAAATGGTGAAATTGTTAAAGTTAATATGAAGATATATTTTCATATAATTTTAATGAATTCTATGGCATTAAGCTTAAGCTAGAAACCATGAAAATTTACTTAAAATTTGATGTCAAACCTATCAATAAGTGACCCGATTAACTAAAACCTAACATGAAGGTCAAATGTCAAGACTAAAATCAATAAAATGTTAGTCATGGGCATTATAGAAGTAGTATAAGATGTAGAATAGATTAGCTTGATGATTGAGAAAAATATAAATACTAATGAAATAAAAATACATGTTGATTTTAGAGTTTTAAATAAATCTTGTATCGATGACCCCTTTCCCACACTATTCACATACTAAGTTTTTAAAAATATTGCCAAGAGATAGGTGTATTCCTTCAAGGATGAATTCTCAAAATATCACTAGGTTCAAATTGAAAAACATGACATACCCAAAATATCATTCGCTACATAATGGGGTTCGTTCATGTATAAAGTTATGTCATTTGAATTAAATAATTCCCCAACTATTTTTAGTCGAATTATGGATAATGATTTTAAATATTTTATACATGATTTCCTACAAGTTTACATAGATGATTAGACTAGTAATGGATTATTTAAAGATCATATTCAAAAATTGAGACTGGTATTTGAATGATGTTGGATGTTAAAGATTGTGTCACGTCTAAATAAATGCATATTATTGACAACATTTGAAATATTATTGGGTCACATAATCTATAAGGAAGGGTTAATGATTGATCGTTTGAAAATAGTAATAATTTTAAGTTCTCTACTACCTCGCCTCCCGCCATCTACACGCCCTGCCCTCCCTCCCCCCCCCTCCAAAAAAAAAGGTCCACATATTATTAGGATACATAAAATACCATAAAATTTTTATTAGAAGTTATACCATGATCAATGCATACATACAACATTTATTAAAGACAAATGATAATAAATTAATTAATTAAAATAAAGAGTGTCAAGATGCATTTGAAATACTAGAAAAAAAATATTAAATGCTACTTTATCAATATTTCTAGATTGGAAGGTTCCTTTCCACATACATGTCAACACCTCAGGAATAGTGATAAACACAACATTGGCACAACCACGTGAAAATGTGGATTACCTAATATCTTTTTCCAATTAGAAATTAGCTAAGACTGAACAAAAATATTCTATTGCATAAAGGGAAACATTGGAAATGGTTTTTGCACATTAAAATTTTAGACACTATTTACTCACGACCCCATTCATGTGTTATGCTGATCATGAGGGTCTGAGACATATTTTGAATAGACCAATACTTCAAGTCCAAATATGTTGATGGTTGATGTCACTTCAAGATTTTTATTTCATTATAACTATTAAACCGAGGAAACTTAATGGTCTCAACTATTTATCACAAAAAGAGAATGGATAAGATCAAACACCAATTGATGATGAGTTCATAGGTGCCCATCTGTTTAGATTTGAAATAGTTCCCAAATCCATGGAGATCATTACCCAATTTTTGACAACATGAACATTTCCAGAAGAATACTGGAAAAATGTATAAGAAGAGGTTGATAATTCATGTGTTTCCATTAACATTAATTGAAGGTGCATTGTAAAAAAATGAGCATGATGAAATACTAAGACAAGTTATAGTGAAACATGAGTAGTAGAACATGTTAAAGGAAGCTCATCAAGGAGGGGGGGGAGTGGCAGGAGGGGAAGGTGAGCAGGAATACAGTGGTGAAGAAGCAACCTTGAAGAATGTAATATTAACCAGATTATGATGGTTTACTCTATTCAAATATGTCCACTTTTACATACATAAATGTGATAATTTTAAAATATTGGGAAATATGAATGTCGTTAAGACCAATATATTAACACCTTTTGAAAAATAGGCCATTGATTTCATTGAACCTATTAAACCTAGAAAAAGGAAATATCAAACCTGTTCATTATCACAAGAACACAATATTTGAAAATATGCTCTGAAACCATGCTTACAAAATATGCCACAATGAATACCACAAAAAAATTCATATATGAAAATATAATTATGTGGTTTGGATGTGTAGTATCACCTGTGACCAAAGAAATCATTTTATGAAATCAGACAAATTGTTAAAATATTTCCTAGTTAACCATATTAAAGTTACACCTTATCAACCACATACTAATGGAATGGTGTAAGCCTTTAATAAATTTTTCGTGAGGGTATTAACAAAAAGATTTAATTTGAATACTATGGAATTCAACCACAAAATAACCACAGTACTCTAGGCATACTGAAAAACGTATAAATGACTGACAAATTAATGCCTATTCTAATTAGTTTATGTGTAATATTTTGTGGTGTTGATGGAATTAATTAACCCAAATATAAAACTGGAAGACCATTATTTTCCTAAACGATTGAACCAATTAGAACAACCAAATGAAAAATGATTTATAGTCATGCATAATCAAACATAGGAGAAGATATGCCAAAAATACTTGCATGCTATAAATTGAAAGTATAAGGAATTCCATGAGGGATATTGTGTGTTATTGTACAATAATAAATATAATAAACCAATAAAATTGAAAATCATATGGTTAGGACGCTACATAGTGACAAAAATTATACCAACTGCCATGGTAAACATTAAACATTACAAGGATTTTAGATGGAGGGGTTTGTCAATGGAATCAAGATAATACTATAGCATAGCAAACAAAGGCTACATAGTACCACAAAAAAATACAAAAAGCCGCAGAACTTAAAAAATCCCAAGTTGAAAATCGGCAAAGAGTTGTTTGAAGAAAGAAAAGAAACATAAAAATCCTTAGAAGTGAAACTTAATCAAGTATCCACCAGATACAACATCACTTAGGATTATATCGGTGCAAAGAGAAAATGGATTTTAGATTTTACCGGATCAATTTTATGCTAAACAATAAAAATGAGCTCACGTCATCTTTGATTTTAATCAACAAATCTATGCATAATTTTGAACAGGTTACTAAAGAGAGAAAATTTCTATAATATAATTGTCATTCCCCGCCGAGTGGCATTCGAAAATTAGTCTGAGAGAATATTTTTTAGAGTAGAAAGCATAGCAAGCAACTTGATAGCTCACAGAATAGAAATCTTTTGAGATCAAATTGATTGCCAAATAAAAACATTTTTTCTACAAACATATAAGACTTCTTAGGATAGCAAGATATTTTGGTTGTCTAAAGGTTGATACAGAGGTAAAGTTTTGGGATGATTTTTTTGGTATTCGTCATTGGAGTATTGAGCCAAAAGCTAAACCATGAAAGCTTACATATATATCGTGGCATTAAACAACTACATAACTCATTTGCAATAAGTATTGTACTTCATGGCATCTCATGGAGAAGATTAGAAATGTGTAACCATTAAAGAAAATATGTGTTTAATGATATTTTGTATTTTATTTAGTTTTAATAATGAATTTTAAGAATAATATTCTTATATCTTGAATTAAGCTTATTATAGATATATGTATTTATGTGTAATATATAAATGATAATTAAATCACACATAATAGTATCTATATTTCACATTATCAATATTTAATTTATTTATGTTTAATTAATAAATTTGTGCTAAACTAACTGGAAAATTACTTGCCCTATAACATTAAGATCATCTCAAATAATCAAATTATGAATTCATGACACAACATAGAGTTTTATGTCAACACCTTGCTTCTTTATATGGTATACATTAGTCAAAATTTTGATAGTTTATTTTTATAGAAAAAGGTACAGAAGATCCTCTTCATTTTTTATATAAATAGTGGAACAAATATTTACGAAATAAATTTCCTTGAGTTCAATGCTAGTAGATACTGATTTTAGAAAAATTACATGACTTTCCTTAGCCATATTTTTTCTATCAGACCTTTCTTCAACAATTTTATAAGAAATTCCAAATTTAAATTTTCAACCTTGCAATAATCTATAAAATTAATACTTCTAATTTATTTTTTGCTATTAAATATCTCAATTAATAGATATTTTAAATAAAAACGTTACCCTATTTTTATTAGATATATTAAAAATACCAAATATACATTTTGAATATTTTTAAGTTTATTTTTTTACTATGAAAACACTTTTTTAATATATTTTTATTATTTAAAACCTTCTATTTTTTAACAAATATACCATAAATATTACATATATCTCTTTTTCCATGATATTTTTTATATCCCATTTAATATATTCCCTCTAAAATTTATTTCAATATTTTTCATGTTCCCCAACATTTATTGAATTTTGACTAGGATTATCCAAGGATGAAAGCCTTAGAATACACCTTCAGTGCCCATTTCTATTGCCTTCAAGGACTATAATTAAATACATTATATACATTATAAAGAATGGTGATTTTATTCAGTCATGTAATGAAGGTTTTATTTCTAAACTAATGAATAATTTCTCTTTTTTCAATTTATTTCTAGTAAACACATTTTCCCTAGGTTTAGACACCGCATCAAACTCAAAAAAATCATATAAACAAAAGTGAAGCCACTATATTAAAAAAAAAAAAAAATTATAAACAAAAGTGAAGCCACTATATTAAAATAGATAAGAATTATTTTCAAATTATTGTAATGAATCCGGTCACAACATTATAGGAAATGTACTCAAGACATATACAATTTATTCTTTGACTATAAAAATATCATAAAATGTATTCTTAAATTTATCATCGAATTATATATATAGTCCTTTTTGTTTAATCATTTAGTTATTTGAATGTAAAGGGAATATAACTCAAATAATTAGATACATACAAATTCCAATGCAAAGTATTTCTAAATACACAAGGTTCACAAATTTGAGGTAAGCATGGTTCCTATAAATAAGATAGTTTTCTATGCAGTATTTTTTTTTTTTTTTTTTTTTTTGTGTGAGACAATGTATTAAATTTTTGTATGGTTCTATTTTAATAAATTTAAATATTATACCTAATATTTTTTATTCAAACATTTTGTTTTGAAATGTAATTATAATATAATCAAAGCACTGATGTAAAATATTGAAGGATAGGGCATCTTAGTTTTAAGGAAAGCTTCCAACTTATAATACTAAGTGAGTGAGGATTGAATTTTATTATTCAAACTCTATTTTTAATGGTGGATATAATATGTTTTGGCTAATGTCAACTAATAGTTAATATAATGATTAATTAGATGTCAAATTTAAATTTGAAATTAATCTATAATTATCAAATAAACACCAAATTTATAATCAACTATTAATTTTAAACATTTGAAAAATGTTACATTCCACCACAACCTTCAATAACCACATATGTTAAGTTTATTTGAAAAAAAAAAAGCTTACCTGATTTAGAAATTAGAGTTCCCTTGTAAGAAAAATATCTTTCTCTTGTTTGGTGGAAAAAAAAAAAAACTAAACTAAATAATAGCCAATGGTAATCATTGACATATCCACTAGTTTGGTGAGTCTAGAATTCTCTTAAACTTAGTATCCCAAAGACTTCGGTACTGAGAAAGTTCTCATCAATATGAAAAATAAGGCCTGGTCTTTAAGCATCCATATCTTTTATTCAATCCCATCCATAAAAAACGGAAAACCTTTGGGGTTATATTCATTATTAAATAGCATTCTACACATTGAAAAGGGGTTTACTTACAAAGTGGAATAATAATGATGGTGATGATGATGATGATGATGATGATGATGATGATGATGATGATGATGATGATGATGATGATGATGATGATGATGATGATGATGATGATGATGATGATGATGATGATGATGATGATGATGATGATGATGATGATGATGATGATGATGATGATGATGATGATGAATTGAAATGTATATTTTAAAAGGGTATAGAAATGTATTAATAAAATCTCGCTAAAATAATTATTCTAATGATGTGTTCATTATATTATATATTTTTCAATTTTTCAATTTATTATTTTAAGATTAATATTTAAATAGATTATATTTAAAAATATTGGACCAAGAAAAAAAAACCATTGCATGAGTTTTAATTTTGAAATATTTTAAAATTGATTAGTTCTATAATTTAATATGAAGAAACATTGGGAGTGTTGATTCATTTACTTTAATTCTAGGAAAAATTATCTTGATAATATTGAAATTATGGATCAATACCAGATTTGGGCCCAATAAAAAAGTAGTTAAATCTCTATAAATTTATCTATACTTTATCAAATTATAGTTAAATAAAGTTATTAGAAAACTAAATTTCAAAGATTCATTTTTTTAAATGATAAAATGGAATTTTGACGAATGTTTGATCAATATATAGCCCATGCAGAATTGATATTTGAGATAATATTTTTCTATCAAATTATTTTTTATTTCAGAAAAAAAACATTTAAAAAAAAAATAGATGTCCAATATATCATAATAACAAGGAACAACATAATTTCAAGTTAAATGCAATGGCTTTTCTAACTATGGGACCTTGCCCTGGTTAAGGCCTAAAAATGAAAATTTCTTAGGCAAGGTCACACTTCACCAAAAATTATATAAAATAAATGCTAATCCTCTTGGTTTAAAAACTATTACTGTGATGATTTTAAGATTGTGATAATTGGTTTAAGGACAATATACAGTGAGGCTTTGGCATTCCCATTTAAAATAATACCACATTAAGCCATGGATATGAATAAAAGTTTAGCATATAAGGTTTATTAGATTATATTTATATATTTGTAAATTTATTACTATAATAATATGAGCATATAATAGGGGATATAATACATAATTTTTTAATTAGTGGAGGATACCAATTTTCACTTAGGTCACACTAATCTTATACCAAACCTCTACTTTTAAGTTCAATCCAACCACTTAAAAGCAAATCCAACTATGAAATTTTATCTACATATTTACAACATGAAAATACTTCATAGATGATAGAATTGAAATATAGACTTTTCAAATAATTTTAAGCATTATATATGCTTTGAGAAATATTTCATGTTTTTTTTTTAATATTTTAATATTTTTTTGTGTAACTTTATTTAGTTAGTTTGAATTATAAATGAGGTTTGGAATTTTCTATAACAATTTAATAATATCAAATTTGAATCAATCATTTATACATAAATAAACTTTTAAAAATATATATAATATAATGAAAAATAAAGGTCAAAATTAATTTTTGAGTGTCCACATTTTTTACCATTTCAAAATGCATGCTCAACCACAAAATAAATGGTTTGAGCACAAATTTGAAAGTGGAACATGTAAAAAGTATACAAATGTCATTTCTAATTTGAGTCTTACATTTTTTTAGACTCATATTTTTAGATTCTAATATCATATTAAACAAGTTTTTAAGTAACCATATGACTATATGGTGTATCAAATTTCAAAAATTGAATTCAGCATGATGTATAATTTAAATGGGTTATTAAAAATGTCATATAAAAAATGGATACTTAAGTTATATGTAAAAATAAGGAGTATTTTATAATTAGATTGATGTAAGGTGTTAATAATAAAATTATGAGAGATAGAAATAAAAATAGAGGTATTATTTAATATCTTATGAATGAATATGATATGCTACAATTTTATTTAATAAATCCCTCATGTAATTCTTGATGATTCAAATATATAAATGTAGATCATGTCATAGAATATAAGAGTGGTAGACATGCTTAATAAATATCCTTCCTTAAAAATATTAAGATGAAAAATTAAGTGATAGATATATTCATATTAAGAGAAATCTATAAATAAAGGGCTCAAAAGTAATATAACAAGTTTGGCATTTAGGGGTCACAACACACCCTTGACATCAACATCAAAATTACAATGATTTAATGATGATGTTTTAATGGTAATCTTCAAGATATTTTCTCTAATATTCATTTCACTTTCCATAAGATATACATATTATTTTTAAATCAAATGAATTACAAATACAATGGATTATTCTCCATTTCTGTACCCCTTTGTATGCAAATAATAATATAAAAATGACGAATGACATTCTTATGAATCCCGTCCTTATGGGTGACTTCAAAACTCTAAAGGAAACAAAATTAAAAAATGGAGATCTAGGCTAAATTTTAAATCAACAAATGTACTTAAAATTTACAAAATCTTAAACTCCATGGTGTATCTCGAATATCAAGAGGGCTTACACTTATGGTGATATGTATATGTACCCATGATGTATATGCATTCCACTCCAATCATTTGTCTATAATATTAAAGTTAAGGATGGAGGCTACATGTATAAATTGTTTCAATATTCACTTCAAATTTTAAAAAAAGTCTCTCGCATATCAAGATATTCGTATGAATATCATAAAATGGTGGAAAGAAAATAATAACATTAAAGACTTTAAAATTTAAAACATTTATTTATTTTTTTTAATCTGAAATAAAACAGAGATGATGATGATGATGATGATGATGATGATAATGATAATGATAATGATAATAATAATAATAATAATAATAATAATAATAATAATAATAATAATAATAATAATAATAATAATAATAATAATAGACAAAACATAAAGTTAAAGGAATACTATTCCATGTGCAATATTTCTCCTTATTAAGTTTATGTGTGAAATAATTATTATTGTATTCTTTTATTTATTTATTTATTCAAGCATTTTCATTATATAATTTTTCTATTTTCCAACACATTTGAGTTCAAGGGTTGATTGATTGATTAAAAAAAAAAATTGAGACTCAAGAAAATAAAAGGATGCAAAGTGAAATAATACATTTTGATTTTTTCAAATCATGGTTCCTTTCTGGTATATGTGTTTATTCTTAGGGCTCAATAACTTATATACTATTCATGCAATCTACATCTAACTAATCACATATTTATTTTCTAAATTAATAAAATTCTTTTATTCTTCAACATATTAATGCTAGTTTTCCCATTTCATATAGAAATATTATAGACCCATGCAATTTTTAAATTTTAAATAAGTTCATTCTTAATCCCATTTTTCAATAATTAAATTCCATTGACTATTTAAAATATTTTTTTGAATATAAAGTTAAATGTAACTATATTTTTATATTATCTACATATTTTATCCTTGTGTTACTAGAAACACCTTCCTCTAACCAAATACATTTGAAATATAGTGGTTCATAATAACCCATATCTCATGATCATGAATTATTTACTTGGCGTTTATTACATATAGGTGATTATCTCTATTGCATTTAATTTCCATTTATTTTTACAAGATGCAAATATTAGAGAGCATGTGTGCTTCCATTTACACCCCACACCATGAAAAAAATTATACTTTTATGTAATCTTGCATACCAACCTTAAAAAATGAATTTTCTTTAATCTAATGCCACATGCATTTTCACTAAATATTTTTTTTCATTTTATTACACTTTACTTTACATAAAATTTCCTCCTATTCTGGTTACCTTATGCCAAATCTCATTATCACTACCATCATGACCATTGCACCTTAGAGGTGCAATTACTAGTTATCCTTTGTCACTTGAACATTTAAGCATAGTCGTCCATGATTCTGAAGCCTTAGTAGTGTGCTATTCAACTTTAGAAGATATATTGAGTCTTTATTTTTTTCAAGTTACTTTCATTTTTAGGTAAGCATCATTATTTTTACATCAGTTTGATAGAGAAAAATTGAGTTTTAGTTAGTTTTATTCATTTTTTTAATTATTCTTGATCTCATTATATCTTTCATTTAATATTAAAACTATTTTAATAGATAATTATAACTTTTTCAAAAAAAAATAATAGAATATCCAATTAATTTAAACCTATGTGGTAATTTTACCAAAGATTAGCTAAGAAAAATATGCCTAAACTCTAGGATTCACCAGGATAATATAGAAATATGTTAGGATCCATTCTTAAAAAATATCCCTTATTTTGTCTTGATAATTTTTTCAGAAGAATTTAAGTCATTTAACACAACGAAAATGAAACACCTCCCCAAAAAAAAAATTGGGAGTTGGTGATTTCAGAGTACACAACTACACTGCATGCATAGACCCAAACATAACTGAGGTCTTGAGTCATCATTCTATTTGATTTCACACTCACATGCTTTGAACCAACATCCTATTAGGCAACAATAGACACATAACTAGGGTTACCACATCATCAAAGGGTTGTATAAGAGAGCTCTTCATAAAAAAGGAAGATATAGTTTAGGGTGTATTGGTGTGTGTGCACACACCAATATATGCCAAACTCTATACTTAGATTAGGGACCCCTCATAGGACCATTTAATGGTATAATAATTCTACCAAGAATTATTTCAATAATAGGGAATTTTATCTAAGATCCCAAGCATTAATTTAAAATCATGCTATAATATGATATAAGCCCACAGAGTACCAACAATATACTCGCATTAAGATAAAATAAAGCAATATATTTAAAATATGCACCCTGAGGGATCACAAAATTGCCAATATGTTCACAAAAACATAGTGTAATGCCCATTAAGAATTCATGACTTCATTGAACCAATTGATAATCCAAATTCTTAATTTAATTGTGTAAGCAATAGAAATTCACAATAAATTACAGATGTAGTATTTTTACCAGTAGCCACTAGGTATCAATTCCAAGCCAATATCGAATATAGCCCAATACAACTTTTGGAAACATCATATGCTATGAAAAAAAATAGTAATATCATATGCTTTTCAAAAATATATTTTAACCCAAAAAGGGATGGCATGGATACTATTAACAATTAAATAGCCAAGTAAAATTATTTGAGTTATCAAATTCTTCAAGCCACAATTAGGAGTGTTGCTACAACCATTAAAATGGAGGAAGATATCCATAATAGGATGATGTTTTTAAAATTCAAGCATGTGCCTTAAACACCAATGCAAGCCTAGAATGAATAATTGTCATTATGATTAAATGGACCAATATAATATGATAACAACCAAGTGTAATAGATATCTTGGCTATACATAGCCTCTTATTAGCAAAAACATAAGTAAAATATCCTCATTAGCTTGTTAACTCTCATTACAAATATTGTTTCCCTAACATGATTTAAACATTCTTCATGTCATCCATTTATATAATGAAATCTTCTAAATGAAGAAATAAGGTTACAAACATTATAAAACTAAACCACTTCCCAATCAAACTGTTGGGGATAAATTGTACCCTTCAAGGGTTACTCAAATCCTTTCAATAGGGAATTGAAGTATTCACCAAAAAATAATAAAAAAAGAGCATCAAAACATAACATGACCCTTAATCAATAATGATGATGAACTTGAATTACCATAACCCAATATATACTTGCAATCAAATTTGGTGTCAACATAATGTAAATTTATTTCACTAGAAGTACACACCAATATAAGCACAACTCAACAAGATGGTAAGCATAATTACTATACATTCATTAGTAGCAATAGATATAGTTTTCTTAACTAGATCAATATGGAACTAATGCTTCATTTACTGATGTAAATGGTTGTGTGGTTCTTATATAAAACTAAAATTTATAAGTTTATGAAAGTAGTGCCCAATCCAGGAATGATAACAAATCCAACATTAGATAAGGCTTCAAATATCAAAACAATACACATGTAAGCCAAGATTAAAAGGATACAACAATCCATAATAGAAAGCAAGATTAATTATAACCAACATAACACCATTTCGCATATCTAGATACATTAAACATATATTACCAATAGAAGTGTAAATAGCTGCTAATTCCACCACTACTTCAAAATGTAACTATAAGAATACCAAGTTTTTATCCATACAACTAGAATGAAATTGAGATTTAAAATAATGTGGAACAAGTATAGAATTAGTGGATGTTTGATATCCGTGTATAGAATGTAATAAGACATTGCAATATGCATTACTATAAACACCAATCAAGATCAAAGAGCTAACATAATTTTTATCTTCACCACAATCCAAGATAAAACATTCATATCATAAACATAAGCAATCATTAAATCAATGAAAACTATGGAGAGTTACTTTAAACATCTGCAAATATTATACCAAAGAGAAACTTCAACTACATACACTAAAATCTAATAAATATGAAGCAAGGTGATAAGTTCTCAGAAGATCAACCCAAAGGTCTAGCCTGATGATCACATCCATTGATGTCCTTGACCACCCAAACCATCAACTAGATGGTAGAATCGGGGATCCATGTTTTACAAGGTAGAGATGAGCATTAATGTGATACAAGCCATGGTCCAATTCTAAATAATTAAATAATCAAAGAAGTCCACCATAAAGGTAAACAACATTAATTAACTAGTTTAAAGTGATAATAGATACTTATAGGGATAACTACCTTTGAAAATAAAATTTTAAATAAGATAGCATCTCATTCATGACTTACATACACAACCAAATAGCAAAAGAAAAACCAAAAACAATCATGCAACACAATCATAACATCCAACACCCAAAGGGAAATAATACAAGTCATACACTCAACAAAATTGGCATCCAAGATCCATAAATAGTCATATTCGATCAGGGGGTTTGAATTCATATGAAGCACACTAACTTGGGTAACCCATTGGCTAACTCATCAAAATTCATGGACAATGATTTAATGCTAAATTGGAATCCATCAATCCTTGATTTACATTAAATGAAATGAATCATCAAAAGCACTCAACTTGGAAAATGAACTACTAACCAATTAGAGGATGCTTTTTGAAAGAAAACCACAACATGAATACAGCTATAAGACTTTTCAACAACCAAGTCAGTTAGTGTATTTTACACATGCATTGCATTATTTCCACACATAGCAATATAAACATCCATAGGTCTTTTAAATTGAAATAATATTTAATTAAGGGTTAAGATTTAATCCACATGACTACCGATAAATCACTTAGTAGTTTACTATCAAGAGTATCTTCCCAAGGCAAGATCAAATGTGTTCAAGAGTATGTATTTTTAGATATAGATTATTCAATCATTCTTAAAAATTATTTACCTATACCCGTACCACTATAGACAATAATACGTAGTCCAAACCTAAATAGAAACATCAAAATCATAACAATACTAAAAATATAGATCAAACTTTTAATCTGGTTGTAAAAAACCTCCAATAGTCCTCTACAAATCTCTTTTTTTTGTTCCCAAGCATGAATATTATGGTAACTAGGTTTTGGAATGAGGTTCAAGTATGACAACTAACCATTGAATCCCAAATCATTAAATCAAGTTAGGGATATAACCCAGTCAGTTAAATATCAATGAGCAAGGTTTCTAAATTGAAAAGTGGGCATAAGAATATCCCCCAATGTAAGAGTATGCCATGGAATTTTAATAATGGTTAGTGTAAGGCCAACATTTTTTTCCTATACCCAAATAGGGTAGGGTCGATTAATCACATAAGGCCACATTATTTCTATAATAAAAGGGTCAACCTCAGCTATGGCAATATATACCACTCAACCTATTACCGTAGGTGGAATCCACTAAATAAAATATTACACATCATCATTCTTAGGTTCCAGGAAAAGAATAATAATTTTTTTCAAGTGAAATCAATCCAAATATGAATAACATAAAATTTCATTTCATATCTTAAAATGAGGCAATAGTTTATCTTAGGCAAAACCTATCAGGATAACCAAATCTCAATTGAATGCATTCTTAGGACCAAAATTAGCACAAATCTCACAATATTTAAATGAACTTTGAACATTCCATAAATTTCACAAGTCAAACTAAGTAAGATCAATTTTATCGATCCATCCAAAAACTTCACTTGCTTCTAAGACACTAAAAACCCCAAAACTGACTTGTAAATTGAATAGGGTCACTTACTTGGATATTCAAGGCTACCATGGATAAAAATTTGATTATTGCAGACTTAGTCCTGCATCCAAACTCCACCATGTGTAGGATGAGTGTCATGGGTTTTTCCTTCCCACCAAGAAATCCATAAATCAACTTTCCCCTACCAACTCCATGCAGTGCCTAGGGTTTTTAGAGGGACCAAATTCATATCTAATTTTGCTTCCACCAAAGAATGCATATAAAAAAGTGATAATAATGCCCTGCATTTTCTGTAGGTCTAGCCAACATAAAAATATATCTCCCATCAACACCATAAAACCTCCCAAAATAATGTATGTTGTGGTCCACTAGAAAAAAATCCTCAACAACTAAAATAAATGGCAATAAAATATTTTTTGAGAATGTCGTACTGCCAAAGCTAAGCCACCACCAGGAAAATAAAAAAATAAGAAAATATTTTACATGGATTTACTTTTAGACCAAAGACACGACCCTCAAAATAATAAATGACCATGAAAACTTTTACTAGATTTTATTTTTGCATGGGGTGGAAGTCAATTCAATTCATGATTAGAATAATATAATTATCTTAGCACCAAAACAATTTATCCATAAAAAAATTCAATATGATGTCTAGTCAAGTCATTAAAACTAATGATAACTTCACCAAGAATCCACAAAGGCTTAAGGTGCCATGGTTAAATCAAGCCATTTATCAAAATTGTGGCCCAAGACAAAAGACTAAACATGCATGCTATGGTAATTAAGCCCCTATCCCTCATATGGAGACCCCAAACTGACAAAAAAAAACACAGGAGAAGAACTCAAGTAGAAAACACTAGCAAAACAAGAGAAATAATGGACTCATAAGTAATTAATCCACACAAGGAATAAAGTACAATGAATGCACATACATACAAGAATGATAAGATCAAAATCCACACAAAACAAAAATAATTAAGTAAAGATGAACCAAAATAAGCTAGAGGACTCAAATGACTAGTGGCTTAACTTTGTGTCACATCACATTTTACGTGTTAGTATCAATCTAACTACTCATAAATCCTACCCATTATTATTCTAGCTATCGAAGTCCATCATCGAGTCTAGCTCACTTGACATATTCCTGTAACCACCAATGTAGGACATTAGTAGTATCTACTCAAGAAATAAAAAATTGATAATAATAATAATAAAATCTATTATATAATTAATATGAATTAAGTCATCAATGAATTAAGCATAAGCATCCAAAATAATAATGAACCACTTAGAACCAATAATCATGATAATCAAGTCATAACATCTAAATCATAATAATCAATTGTAATAATAATCAAAATGTCAATCAGAACCAAGCTAAACTTGCTAAACCAATTAGTTAATAACAACTATAATGCATTGTGTGGTAAGGTTATGACATCCTTCCTCTCTTAAAGAGGATCTATCTATGTGACTATTTAAACAACTAGGGGACATGTTGCCTGAAAATAGAATCTAACACATGGGTAAGTGCACAAAGTTTGGGGATAATTCCATGGACATTACTCATAATGTGATCATGTTAATTAATAACATGATCAAATTATTTAAATCTAGGCTCAGGATTATTGAGCCAATGCAATCACATTATATAATAGTGTGGTCACATTATATTGAAGAATAATGTGATCACATTATTGTAAATGGAAGTAACATGATCATGTTACCTATGTGTAACAAAAATTAAAAGGCAAACTATAATGCAAAATATTCATTTTGTATTCAAGTTCCCTCACTCTCCCATAGCTTCTATGATTGTGTTTTGCATAGAATAATTCAGAGAGCCCAAGAAGCTACCATATTCATCCCAGAGACCTGTTGATCGATGATGACACTATATAAGAGAGGTAAGTGATTAAAATATTCCTTATTTAACCCTAATTCTTCATAATTTTCATTATTCAACCCTAGTTTTTAATTTTAATTTTTTTTTAACATCCCATCCTAGTAACCCTCCCAACCCTCCACACAACCCTCTATTTGTTCCTCCTCCTAAACCTCCATAAAACCCTATTGTTCCTCCTATCCATCCACCTAATCCTTTTATAGTTCCCAAAAATCCCTTAGTATTCAAGAGGTTTTGATTAACAAAATTGTGGGAAATAAACTTTAAATTGAAGAGTTAATTGATAGAATGAGGAATCCCAGTTTGACCAACCCCCACTACACCTAGCTAGTTGATTCCATATACACTTTATTATGTCAAATTGACTCTATAACAAGTCAAATTGATTGATAGACATCATATAAGGATAATTTTAGGGAATATTATGCTAATAATGTGTCATCCCTTTAGCTCAAGATTAAAGATATTTCAAAATCCTTCATTTGTACCTTATTCAATGACCCAACCACCAATAACGAGTCAATTTGATTGATGGACCTCATATAAGGATACTTGTAGGGCATATTATGCTGATAATTTGTCATCCCTTTAAGTCAAGAATAAATATATTTCAAAATCCTTCATTTTCACCTTATTCATTGACCCAGCCACCAATGCCCCATTTCTCAAAATCATTAAACATTTTCCTATCCATCGGTGTGTACATAACTTAATCACAACCAATTTTTGGGATAGAATGGTGGATGGTGTTTGAATATCCACCATGTAACAATAATTAATTCCCATTATATTTTTTTAATAAACTCTATTACAAGTTTTTCCTTAATGAGATTCCTAATTATTTTGATTTTAGTGATTTTTAGTGATGAAGAAAAGGCTTTGTGCAGGATCAACCAGGTGCATTTTTGTGTGCCTAATTAGCCCACATGGATACATATCCAAAAGCCTCTAGATCCTAAGATCCCTTCTATGGTTTATCAAGTTTTGGAGATAGACACTCTACATGCTCTTAATTCACTCATCGATACACTTATTCGGTATACAAGTAGGCTTTCATAGAGTGATGTTATAGATACGTAATAAAATACATGACCCTAACCCCACCCTTGTATTTCATGTGGAGATATGTGCATATTACCTTATGATGATGATTGCATTGATGATTTATAAGGCTTAGATCATATTATTATGAGTGATGAGTTTTTGGCATGCATATTTAGCATAGAAACATTAGTCACCACATAGATGTAGGTATATTTTATATAGATTTCATGTCAAATTTAATTTGTATTTACAAATTTAATTTAGATAAAAAATAATTTACATATAAATTTAATATAATATATATGTCATTTTTTATGTTATAGGATGTGATGGTTCCTTCATCATCATAGTTGGCATTTACAACATTTGATTTATCATAATCATTGTTTACATATTCAAATATAGCTACTTGATGATCCACGAATGTATTTGCCTCTATTAGGATGAATCCATTTACCTATATAGAGGTAAAAAGTATTTACATATATGTTATTCTCTTTACGTCTGTTAGGACTACAGTTGTTTACATGTATGTTTTGATGTTTCATCTAATTTAATTCTCTTCTCAAGGATTAATGAAAAAATAACACAAAAAAAAGCATAAAAGTCATGAATGGTCTTATGTTGGACCATGCTTCTTTGGTATTTACATCCTAAAATTGTCTTACACTAGTGTATTGTCTTAAAAAAATTGTACCTTATTCCCAATGATAACTAAAATTATCCTAAGATACAAGCTACATTTCATTGGTTCATCTTGTATGTATCCCATGTACTAAATCAAGGATAAAAAACACACATTATATTAAATCTCAATGTTAGAATATTTATAGATTTTATGTAATGCATTTAATCTATCATTTAAGTAGATATCCAACAAGTAGTGTTGTCTTTCCTTGAACGCCACCCAAGTGACTGTGGGCATATCTAAATTCTCAATTATTTCTTTATAGTCCCAACACAAGGTTTTTTCATCTAAAATTTTTAAAATAAATATCATTTCCATACTATTTATTGAAAAATATCTTATCCCAAAGAACCTTTTCATACCTATTAGCCAAGTGTCAGCCTCCCTAACAAAGATTCATCCATTGAATTTAAGAGCCTTTTCACTTTATTTAGTTTTCAAGTAATTCCATCCAAGATTTGATGTATGTCACCATTGTCATGAGCTCCCCCAATGGATGATATTCCATGTAATATATTTGTATCTCTCTCTTTCTAAATGGTATGCTAATAATCACACTCATGGAATGATTTTATCTTATTCCTTAATTTTTACCTAGAGGCATCCTATCATTGAGTTTGCTTAGCAGTGCACGTATTTCCAAGTTAATGGGTATCATAATTAAAACCTCTTCTCTATCTATAAAATATTCCCCAAGTATCAAAACTTCAATAGAAGGTTTTTTCTCTTTTCCTCATATAGTTCGACCATGGTTGATATTTTATACCTACAATTAAAAGAGAAAATATGGTCATGTTAATTATACAATGACGAATCATTCCAATAAGAAATCCAACTTTTTTTAACATAGCATAATATAAATCATGGTTTTTCAAAAAGGCCAAATTTTTTGAACCATTCTTTGATACAAACATGTAGCACCCTCATGTGTTACTTAAAACCTAGTTAAAAAACTTTTATTATTGAAAATAAAACATGATAACATAATAATATAGAGTTACACACATTCACACACTAACCTTTGTTCACAATTTTTTTCATGAAAACAACTACAATCAATCCTATCAAATTAATGAGTGGGATGGTTGTGTTAAAACTATATTTAGTCACGGATTAAGGATGTAGACATTGTATTCATATCTTCTACCCATTACCCATATGGTACATTTTATCTTTCTGTTACCCAAGGTCAATACACTATTTTACAAGAAATCTATTACATACTTCTAGGGATAGGACATTATTTATGAAGAAAACATGAATCACATTTTTCCATTAAATATTTAAAGCTTCCTTATGAATATACACCCATTTTCCTAGTAGAAGTTAGCTTAGAAGTGATAATATCCTATTAAATGGGAGTCTCATTCATATACATCTTTGCCAAAGACTTTCCTGATAATGTAAGTAAAAATTCCTATGACCATATTGCATCTCAAACCATAAGGACACAAAATTGACATGACTTCACATGTATCATAAAAATTTCCTCATCTTTGATATGGGTAAACACAAACAATCCCTTTTCTCTCTTTCCCATAGATATTTGTGCACCCAAAATTTGTATTATATATATATATATATATATATATATATATAGTGGTAGGAGCGTGAAATAAATATCCCACACCAATCCACTTAAAAAACCATCTCAAACAATTAATGAGGAACTAATATAATCATCAATGTCATGCCCAACAGATACATCTTTGTGATTCAACTAATATTTAGCATGAGTGTCAAAACGTACCCACTGGTTGCCCAAATCATTTCTCAAAAATGGGAGATGATTTTCAAGCATGCCTACTCTTTATTCTCCTACCTTGGTAAGTGATGAAAAAATCAAATGACCTTGTAAGACCATACAAAAATGATGTAGTTACGAGGATCCTACTTAATTCAAACCCCTATTTTTACACAAGTAATAAATCAATAACCAATATAGTCCAACTTGTAATATAGTATAAATTGAAGATCTTGACCCAAGTATATTTACATTTATCAATTTAAAAAAAGAAACTAGTATATTATATATTCCCTTTCACTAATCCTCTAATTTTGGTTTTGGTACAAGGTTGTTACTCTAACACTTCAATAAATGGCTTATCAATATAGATCTAAGTGTATTTTCACATGCATGCTTGTCCTCTTCTTTCCTATAATGTGGCATTGCATTTATGTACTTATATAGATAGATCTTTTATATACAAGTGCTTTTATTGATTGTTTTGGTTTCTATATATAAGATTTCATACTTTATATAAAACTAAGTGAGACCTTATTTACATGAATAGTTGATGGATGGAGTAAACACTCCTCCCTCTTTATGAGCCAAGACAGACATAAGCATTGTTGCTACACTGTCATCTTCATAGGTAATGATAGAGGTATATATTAGTTCTTATAATTTTTAATTGCAAAAATAAATTTGTTTTAATAATTTTAGTACATGTACTTGGGGTAAATATAAATTATGTAAATGTATTGTGTATGCAGGGTTTTCTTATGATAGTTAATAGTTCCAGTTAGATGGCAATTGGGGAAACTTCTCATTTTCCTCTCATATTTGAGACACCTATTCAGAGCCTACCATTTACTTGTTTGAGCATGAAAAATAGATTGAGTAAGGTCATGAGCTTGCAGTAGGTGCACATGTTTAAATGATTATTTATTATAGTTTAAAATTAATTTCTTAACAATTGTTTGAATGTATTTTATGTTAATTTAATAATAATTCTTCTATTTGAACAAGCTCAGTTGCAAGCTACTATGAGTGTAGGACCCACAGTTAGACCTTGGAGTAATATAAGGCATTAGAGGGGTCTCCATATACTTTTAGGGAATTCCATGGAGAGTCTTCTTCAAGAAAGGCAAAGAGAGGGAGGCTATTTGATGAATATGATGTCTTACATATGAGATGTACTTTTTTGTATGCCTATATCAAAATTGATGCATTTTTGGATTTTTATATATGTTTATATGGCATTCATCCAACATTAGATACTAGGTTGGTAGATGTATTTTTTGTATTCCTATCACAAAAATCTATCTATCATTGACATTGGACACATGTGCCTATAGTTTATGCATATCATGGCAATCTATCTAATTTATATTTAGTTTTTATTTCATTATGTGCTATTGTACAGTGTTGTTTTGATATTCCAAATTATTATCTGTAAAATCTTGTATTTAATGTTTTACACACAAATTATGATTCAAAACTATTCTTTTCAATGCTATAAATCTTGGATCTCCCATATTTTTAAATTAAAGTTTTTATTTCATTGTGTGTAGTGGAAATGACTAATGATACTTTTATCACTTAGGCTTAATGGCCTTCTTCTCTTTGTACCTAATTCTTGTACACTTTAGAGATAATTATTGGTGCATTAGACATATTAAAAATCTCTTACATTCATTATCTAACTCATTTTATACATTCTATTCATAAACATCCTCTCACTCTTTCACTATCTTCTCACTAGGTAATCCTCTTAGGTTTCAAGTACCAGAACTTGATATAGGTCTCAAGGAGTCAAATTATTCTATAATAGATGTTATTACATGATTAAATCAAACCTTAATTAACTTATTACAAGCACTCCATAACACTTTAACTTTCAATTCCATATATAAGGCACAACAAGGCACCCTACACAACAAGGCACTTGGTAGGTCTGTGACAGCAACATGGAGTATTAGTTAAATTTAAAATCTCTCATGCATCTTATAAGATATTAAAAACCTCTTTTTTTTGTGGTAACATCTTCCAATTCCATATATTCAATAGAAAACTTGACAAGTTAAGAAACGACTCTTACCTCCCTTTGCAATGTGACTGTTAACCAAAAACATGGTAAAAATAGGGTTTATTTATTTTAGAGGACTGTATATTTATTATTTACTTTAATTTTTTGTATA
>JARHVA010007480.1:312500-362500 GCA_037957365.1 Torreya grandis | reverse complement strand
CATGTATTAGGTTTTATCTTATACATAATTGGGGCCAACTAAGCCCCACAAAAGTAATTTTGTCCATATAATGTTCCAATTAGGTTCCACTAGCCCTGATTATGCACCATATTAAAACAATTAAGTATTTAGGTTCAATATGATATGCAATTGGGGCCACTCAATCCCCAATCAAGGAATTACATCCATCCAATGTCATTTAGGGCTCTAATTACACCAAGTTAAATCAATTGATTTTTTTTAATACTATACACAATTGAGGATAACCAAGTCCTATGTAATTAACTACTTCCACCTAGAATATCAATCGAGGCATTTTTCACCCCATGTAATGAATATTTCCATTTAATGTCTATTATGAATATTTTTCCCTAATTGTAAATCATATTTAACCAATCAAATGTTTTCTTTAGTATAATCTATAATTAAGAGTAATTGGTCCATGTGTAAGGAATTCCTTAAATATAATTTCAATTAGGGATTTGATAGCACACCATATTAAACTAATTGAATATTTAGTTCAATCTAATTTACAATTGGGGTTAAATGAGCCCTACAAAAGGAATTATGTTCATATGATGTCAATTGTATCTCTAATTTCACACCATATTATAAAAAACCAAGTATTTAATTTAGTTTGATACATAATTAGGGCCAACAAAGCTCCATCCAAGGAAATATGTCCATCTAATGTAAATTTGGGATTTATTACCCTGATTGCACACCATATTAGGATCAAAGGAAAAATAAATTGATTCATAGGTTAATAAATCTCCACTTATCATTTAATGCTATCAATACTTGACAAGAACATTAGTGTCAAATAACAATCTTAATCAACTAATATTTTATCTTAAGACTGCTAGGCCAAATGGCTCCTATTCGAGTTTTAGGGTGTTGAGAATATATAATGCGATTGTGTTAATAATGTAGTTAATAATGTGATCACATTAATAATGTATTTAATAACATGATCATGTTATTAACATGACTATTTTATTAATGTGATCATGGTATTTAAATTTGAATTCAATTCTCATGTCTTTTGGCTCGGGAATGGATTATATTCTAGAGCCAAAGGCTTGGACTATCAATGTACAACTGAGTTTTGGAAGGTATCAAAATAAACAACAAATTTTGATTTTGATTTCCAAATACATGAAGAATTTCAATGTGAAAATTCAAAATCTTGATACCATCATGACAAGCATGCTCTCCTCTTTCTAAAAATATGATTTTTATAATTTTTAGACTAATATAAGGTTTCAAATTAAGTTTATTTCTAACTATGCCTTTTTTAGGCCACTACATGCCATAAACATACATGCCTATACATGTTCATGTAATTTGACTTTCGTTGATCCAAGTGAAAAACAAATTATATGGTGACCAAGTAGGCCTAATTCTACATACATTCAAAAAAATGATTTTCATTTTATTTTGAGGTAGTTAGTTATGTCACACAGATGGATCTACATTTATTTGTCAGTTTTTAGATTCTATTTACTTGCCAAATTCATAAAAAAAAAGTATAGGTGACAAGCTATAATATTTTACTTAAATTTCTCCAAAGGGTTTCAAATAATATTAAATACTACTCAGAAAATGGTGCATGTCATGGTCATCTATCTACTATGTTTTCTAAAAAAAGAGGAATTCCTCTTCAAATTTTAGATGTTTGACCTAGTTATAGTTAACCATTTTTTTAAAAAAAATGTTTTTTAGAAACTAGATTTGAAATGCTACATTTCATATTTTTACACCATATTCAAATTTGGAGTGTAGATATCTCATATTATCTACATAAGTTCAAATTTCAAAATTTTCAAAAAATTCATGTCCACAAGTAGGCCACTTTTTGTCCCCCAAATTTTCGCACCTACCCACATGTTTTACCAAATTTTCCACAACATAGAAACTAAAAACTATGTTCTAGTAACAAAACAACTACCTGGTAAATATTTTTTCAGTTTACTTTAACAAAATAGTATTATGCTAGCTATACCCTTATGTATTTTAGAAATAATATCAAGAAAATTATAGTCAACTTATCTCTAGATATGACATGATGATATAACACACCTCCAAGATGTAAATATCTAGCCTTGCTAATATTCCAATTATTATCATAAATTCATTCACATCCCTTCATTAGTTATCTTATCAGTACATGTGCCATCTTGTGACACCATGGTGAATAGTTAAGGAGCTGTATGCTTTTCCCAGCACTAGATTTCACATGTCCAAATTTAGGAAATTAATTTCTACCCTCATATGAAACACAAAGCCATTTGCTTTCATCCAATAGTTATTTACTGCTTCTAATAGATGTGTTACCTCAAAAACTACTCTTTCCTTAGTATAATTTTATTGGCAAGCTGTTGTTTTTAAACATAGTTAGTCTGAAATTGCTAAATTTTTAGCCACTTGTGTAGGTGTAATTTTAAGCCATTCAGGTAAAAATTAAAAAAAAATTGGTCATGGTGATCAAACTCACCCTAACCCTTTTTCAACAAGAGAGTTTTCATCACTTTCATAATAAGAATTAAAACTGAGAGCTCATATGAAGATAGAGACACTAATAATTTTTTTAGCTTAGATATTTAAATTCAAGTCAATAATTAAATAATAAAAACTTTTGGGTTAACTATTTATTTATTGTGGAAATAAATCACCATAGAAATATTCCTCTTTTTATGATAGTAGAGGCACTAATTCAATCCAGCTGGATTCTAACACAATCCCAAAATCCAAAAATAGTGTTTCCCAACACACAAGTTATGTGTGTACATAACCTCATATCATTCATCATGGAATGATAGTAGAAGATAGTAACCCATACTACTTGTTTAATTTTAATCCAATAGTTACCATTTATGGGTTAGTGCAACATCTCGCACCAACCACAATGAACATCAGAAAATCCATCCTAGGCATTTGCATGCAACCCCAAGGTTTAAAGTATTCTCTCTAAAAACATTATGAGATCACATGATGGTTAAAATGATGACTACAATCCCACCATCTTACTACAGTTACTTCTTGGTAGCATTAGAAAGTACATAAAATTCAAAAATCTATCTGATCATGACTTTACATTACTCTTCTTGAGCATAAAATCAGCATACATACTATTCATGCTTTAAAACCAATAAAGAATATTCATCCCATAATATATTTATTGGGTATAAAAAAAATAATAACTCATTCATAGCATGTTTTCACTTTCAAGATAACACATGCATGTATTTAAGAAAGTAACACCTTTTTGATTTTGCATAAATATCCAAATAGTAGGACCAATTAGTGTTCCATAAGGATATACAAATAAAATATCTTAAGGATTGTTTTTACAACAACCTCCAAGAGGTGGTTAAAGGAACAATAAATTCGTAAAGTGACCATTATGCACTAAGATCCCATGGCTAACTTATGGACTTCATGGTGCACACACTAAACAATACAACACTATACCATGGCAGATTTCAAATCATAAAGGTTTGTTTCAAGAGGGAAAATTTACATCACATAGTTATTTTATGATCACATTACCACACTAACATGTTAACAATACCAAGTCACTCTTATTCCATAACATGTACATCAAATACTCATACAATAATTTCAAAACATGCAGCAAAATAGGGTCCACATGGTTGATTACAATTACATAGAATAGAGAGTTAAAACCTTACATGATTTAATAAAATAAATAAAAATGAAGGAGTTTACATGACATTCAATATATTTACAATCAAATAAAGAACCACATGAATTAGGACTTGTATAGATGACTTAGGTGTCTCGATAATTTATCCCAAGGTATTTTCACATGATAATAATTAATCACACATGATGGTGAAGCACAAGGGTCCATAAATCCCATCAACCCACCCGATGTCTAGATGCCATCCCAATGACATCAAATATCCATCATATATTATAACATGCTTAGTCTTAGGAATCTCAGGTTTACGATCACCTTCTCTCAAGGAAGGTTGTGTTCCATCAAATCCCATAAATCTATTTCCCTGAGTTTTGGAAAGTTACCAAAATTGTTTATGATACACATAATAGATGGATTACACTACATAATAATAAGAGATCTCCAAAAATTTCTAACTTTCCCAAGACATTCAATCACATTCACCTCACCAGGCCCTCCAAGCTTGTGTTGCACCCTCAAACCTCCCAAGATATTATACCTCAACATCATCATATGGCTCACCCATGCGATCTCCAAGGCATTATTTTATTAGTTCTAAAAACAATCTTATATGACCATACTTAAAATTGACTTATTCCAATAAGTTAAAGGTTGAATAGTGATTCTTTCTCTGATACAACATCACTTTGGGAAATGGTGAACTTAGCCAAGGCTCAAAATGAGTGTCATATCATCATTGTGGAAATTACAATTTACACAATCATTAAATTCAATTTAAATTTATAATAGACATCCTTGTTGATGTAAAATATATCCATTTATCATAATGGACATCTTCATAGATGCCAAAAATCAACCCAAGATCAATTAAACACCTTCATGGATGTAAAACATTTCCTATAATGTCATAACATCCTTATGGAATCAAAACATATCCAAATACAAAATAGAGCTTATATCCTTTACATTTACAAAACCATAAGATTCTTCATTCAACTCAAAATAGGTCAATGTTGGTAATAAGATCAAGATTTAAATTCATCTCAAGATGCTCCTTCACAAGTGGAGATCATAAGCCTTACTAATTTACCTAAGTAAATGAAATAATCTCACCTTCTCTAGCCTTCTAGGTTTAAGTCTAAACCTGAGTCTTCTTGAGGTCATAATGTTCTAATCATCTACTAATGACTTGCCCATACAAGTCAATAATAGATACTGAACATCATTTCTTCAATTCTAAGGGCAAAGCAATTTTCATTGATCTCCCATTGACTTTCCCATATAAGTTGATAGTAAACGTGAGACATTTGACCTCATCCAACTTTATTTTGGGAAGGGTTTAACCAACCAAGGATATGGGTAAGTATCAAAGCATCATTTTATAAAATTATTGATTTCTACACATGCCTTTATATTCAAGAATGCAGGAATTTCTAGCACCTTAGTATTATAGAACAAGGCATTATTTTAACCAAATCAAGAGACCAAGTGCCCTAATAAGATCACCACATAGTTAATCTCAATGTAACAGTTATTAGTTCCCTGATAACAACATTTTCATGTCCTAAATTTCTCTAGAGTAGCAATACTACTCTAATACTAGATGAAACAACCCCCAAAAAATATGAAAGTTGCTAACTTCAGAGTACGCAAATGCACTGCTTGCATGGACCTGCACATAAATAAGGTCTTGAGTGATCATTCTATTTGAGTGATTTTTAAAAACATCCTATTAGGTGGTATTTGACATATAAATAGGGTTTCCACATTATCAAAGGGTTGTATAAGAAAGCTCTTCATCAAAAAGGAATATATAGTTTGGGGTGTATTGGTGTGTGTTCACACACCAATATATGCCAAACACTATACTCAAAATATGGACCCATCATAGGACCATTTAACAATATGATAATTCTATTTAAGCATCTCAATCTCGTAAGAGAATTAAGTTGAAGATTTGGAGGATAAAACCATTCCTTCATGAATCCACCACAATGACGAATAGATAAACTAGGAGAAATCGGTATATCACCCTAGAGTATAACTCAATTTAAACCTTAGCATAAGAGATGATGGTAACAAGATCAATTAGATGAAAATCAACTCACCATGATCTGACCAACCATAACATACATGCACACTTAGGAGCACATTATGTATCAAAATAGCCATTACTTGGGAAGAAGAATCCCAAACATAAACAAATTGTAAGATTACACATTCATATCATTATGAGACACCAATCTAGTCTTGTATTAAATAACCCAATGGTTCATCCACACCAAAATTGGTGGAAATAATCAATGAGTTATATTTGGCTTACCTCTATATAATCGAGGTCACTCAATTCAACATTTACACAATTAATGCCATCTCATTTAGGGCAATTGATGATTCATATGATTGGCAAAAGGAGTAATATTTCTATCCAAAACATTTTTTAAAAATATGGACAAGGGATTCCATGAAGAGATAATAATATATAATTTTCTCTAAGATCCCAAACATTAATTAAAATCATGATACAATATGATATAAACCCATTGAGTACCAATAATGTACTCATAACCAGATAAAATAAACTAATATCTTTAGAATATGCACCCTAAGGGATCATAAAATTTTCAATATGTTTGAAAAAATGTAGTGTAATTCCCATTAATAATTCATGACTTCATTGCACCAATTGATAATCCACATTCTTGATTTCATTACTTAAGCAATGGAAATTCATAATAAACTATAGTTGTGGCATTGTTACTAGTAGCCATCAAGTATCATTGCCAGTCTAATATCAAATATAACCCAATACAACTTTTGAAAACATCATACACATTACCAAATAATAATAACATATACTTTTCCTAAAATATATTTTAACCCAAAAAGGGATGGAACAGATACTATGAGTAATTCGATGGCCAATTAAAATTATTTGGGCTATCAAATTCCTCAAGCCACCACTATAAGTGTTGCTACAACCATTAAAATCAATGAAGATATCCATTAAAGGATGATGTTTTTATAATTAAGGCATTTGCCTTAAACACCAATGTAAGCCTAAAATGAAGAAGGGTCATTAAAATTAAATGGACCAAAAATATATGCTAACAACTAGGTGTAATAAATCTCTTGGGTGTACATAGCCTATTATTAGCACAAACATAATTAAAATAGCCTCACTAAATTGTTGTTGACTCTCATTACAGCTATTGTTTCCATACCATTATTTAAACATTCTTCATATCATCCATTTATATAATGAAATCTTATAAATAATAAATAAGGTTGAAAACATTATAAAACTAAACCACTTCCCAATCAAACTATTGGGGATTAATTGTACCCTTCAATGGTTACTAAAATCCTATTGAATTATTCACTAAAACATAATCAACAAGAGCATTGAAACATAACATTACACTTATTTAATAATGATGAACCATAATTACCATAACCTAACATATAATTATAACCAAATTTGGTGTCAACATAACGTAAAGCTATATAACCATAGATACTCACCAATATAAGTATAACTCAATAGGATGCTAAGCATAATTATTATACTTGAATTATTTGTAATAAATATTTTTTCTTAATAAGATCAATATGGAACTAATGCTTCATTTACTGTTGTAAATGACTATGTGGTTTTATATGTAGCTATGTATATTCTTATATCAAATTGAAATTTATAAGTTTATGTAAGTAGTTCCCCATCTCGGCAATGTATAACATATCCAAAATTAGATATGGATTCAAATATCACAATAATATAGTTGTATGCCAATATTAAAAGGATACATCATTCCATAAAAGAAATAAATATTAATTAGAACCAACATAACACTATTGTACATATCTAGGTACATTAAACATCCATTACCAATTGAAGTGTAACCAACTGCTAATTCAATCACTACTTTAAAATGTAACTATAAGAATACCAAGTCTATAGCCATACAATTAGAATGAAATTCAACTTTAATATAATGTGGAACAAGTATAAAATTAGTGGATGTTTGATATCCATGTATCGAATGCAATATGATAATGTGGTATGCATTACTATACACACAAATCAAGCTCAAAGAGCTAACATAATATTTCTCTTCACCACAATCCAAGATATAACATTCATAGAATAAACATAATAAATCATTACATCAATGAAAATTATGGAGAGTAACTTTAAACATATGCAAGCATTCTACCAAATAGTGACTCTAATTGTAGGCACTCAAATCTAAGCAATAGGAGGCAAGGTGATAAGTCCTCAAAGGTCAACCCTAAGGTCTAGCCTAATGAGCCCATCCATTGGTGTCCCTAACCACACTAACCATAAGCTAGTTATTGAAATCAAGTATCTAGGTTTTACCATGTAGAGATGAGCATTAATTTGACACAAGCCATAGTCTAATTCAAAATAATCAAATAATCAAAGAAGGCCACCACAAAGGTAAAAAATAGTAATCAATTAGTTTAAAGTGATAACAAATACTTGTAGGGATAACTTACCTTTAACACAAAAGTTTAAATAAGATATAAAAAAAGTAATGTTATGTTTGAATAAGTGTATAAGCCAACAAGTAAAAGAGAAACCAACAATAGTCATACAACACAATCTTAACATCCAACACCCAAAAGGAGCAACTTCGAGTCACATACTTAACATAATCAACAATAAGATCCACAAATATTCCTATTCAATCAGGGGATTTGCATTGATATAAATCATGGTAAGTTGGGCAGCCCATTGGCTAACTTATCAAAATTCATGGACAATGATTTAATGCTAAATTAGAATCCATGAATACTTTATTTACATTAAATGAAATGAATCATAAAAATCACTCAACTTGTAAAATGAAATACAAACCAATTAGAGGATGTTTTATGAATGAAAACCACAAAATCAATAGAGCTATAAGACTTTTCAAAATCTAAGTCGGTTAGTGGATTTTATACTAGCATTGCATTATTTCCACATATAGTTATATAAATGTCCATAAGTATTTTGAAATAAAAACAATATTTAATTAAAGAGTTAAGATTTCATCCACATGACTACTGAGCCATCACTTAATAGGGTACCATCAAGAGTGTCTTCCGAAGGCAAGCTCAAAGGTATACAAGATTATGTATTTTCAGATATAAAGTATTCATCCATTCATAAAAATTAGTAACCTAAAGTAATAACACTATAGAAAATAATATACAGTCCAAACCTAAAGATGCTCATTTGTAAACATCAAAATCAGAACAATAGTGAAAATATAGCTCACACTTTTAATCTAGTTGTAAACAACCTCTAATAGGCCTCTATAAATCTCATTTTTTTGTTCCCAAGAATGAAGATTATGGTAACAAGGTTCTTGAATGAAGTTCAAGCATAAAAACCAACCATTGAAATCCTAAATCATTAAATCAAGTTAAAGATATAACCCAGTTAGTTAAAGATAAAATATCAAGGTTTCCAAATTAAAAATTTGGCATAAAAATATCCCATAATGCAAGAGTATACCACAAAATTTTAATAATGGTTAATACAAGGCTAATGTTGTTTTGATATGCCCAAATAGGGAAAGGTCAATTAATCACATAAGGCTACATTACTATTATAATAAATGGGTTAGCCTCACCTATGGTAGTATACACCACTTAGCCTATGTCCATAGGTGGAATCCGTTAAACAAAATACTACACATCACCCTCCTTAGGGTATAGGAAAAGAATAAGAAAAGTTTTCAAGTACAATCAGTCTAAATATGAATATCATAAAATTATGTTCCATATCTTAGAATAGGGTAACAATTTATCTCAGGCAAAACCCACTAAGCTAACCAAATCTCAATTGAATACATTGGTAGGGCCAAAATTAGCATAGATCTCACTATATTCAAATGAACTTCTAACATTCCATGAATTTCACAAGTCAAACTAAGTAAGATCAGTTTAACTCATTATTAGTCCATCCAAAAACTTTTACTTCTTCTAAGACACTAAACTCCCTAAAATTAACTTAAAAATTAAATAGGGATGCTTACATGGATATTTGAGGATACCATGGAGAGAAGTTTGATTATTGTAGACTCAACCCCTCATTCGAGCTCGACCATGTTCAGGTCGAGTGTCTTGTGTTTTTCCTTCCCATTGAAAACTCCATAAATTGACTCCCCGTAATAACTCCATGCCACATATAGGGTCTTTATAGGAAGTGAGTTCATATCTCCCTTTCCTTCCACCAAATAATGCATATAAAAAAGTAATAATAATGCCCTGCATTTTTTGGAGATCTAACCAATAGAAAAATATATCTACCTTCAACACCATAAAACCTTCCAAAATAATGTATATTGTGGCCTGTTGGAAAAAATATTTAACAACCAAAATAAATGGAAATAAAATCTTTTCCCATAGTTTCATGACTCCTAAGCTAAACCATCACCATCAAAATTTAAAAAAAAAAAACAATAAAAAGTTTTACGCATATCTACTTTTGACATCCCCATCAAGGCAACTTAAAATCATGAATAAAAAATACTAAATATAAGGCATTTTTAGATCAAAGACACAACCCTAAAAATAATAAATGACCACAAAATATTTTACCATAGTTCTTTTTTATGTGGGGTGGAAGTTGAATCAAGTCATGATTATAATAATACAATTGCCTTAATGCCAAAACAACTTCTCCACAAAAACATTCAATATGAAGTCTGGTCAAGTCATTACAACTAATGACAACTTCACCAAGATCCCATGAAGGCTTAAGGTTCCATGGTTAAATCAAGCCATTTATCAAAAGTGTGGCCCAATACAAAATACTAAGCATGCATGCTATGGGAATTAAGCCCATGTCCCCAATAAGGAGACCCTAAACTGACACACAAACACAAGACAAGAATCCAAGCACAAAATACTATCAGAAAAAGAGAAATAATGGACTCATAATTATTTAACCCACACAAGGAATAAATAACAATGAAATCACATACACACAAGGATGATAACACCAAAATATGCACAAAAAGAAAATAATTAAATAAATATAAACCAAAACAAGTTAGAGGAATCAAATGACCAATGGCTTAACTTTGTGTCACATTGTATTTTATGTGTCAATATCAATCTAAATGCTCATAACTCCTACCTATTATTTTCCTAGCTATCGAAGTCCATAGCTAAGCCTAGATCACTTTATCTCTTCTTTCAACCACCAATGTGACATCAGTAGTATTTTCTCAAGAAATAAATATCAATAATAATAAAATATATGTATAGAATACAAATTAATTCATCAATGATTTAAGTGTAAGACTCATGTTTATTGAATCCTAGCTGAATCTATTGAACCAATGGGTTAATAGCAACTCCAATGCACTGTTTGGTGGGATTATGACAAAAAACTCAATGAGAGTGAATATAAATTATGAATCATGTGTTCTACTTTCAATTATTTTATAACTAATACAAATTATGATCAGGAATAATATATTATAAGGAAAACAATTTTTTCACTTTCACAAAAATTTGATTTTAATTGATTTAAATATGTAGACAAATAAAATTAATCACTAACTTTTTGGCAATGTTTAATCTTGAAATCTTTATGTAGGTTCACCTATTTTGCCATTCTATTGACTTAAAATCTCCATAGAATTATAAATTAATCTGAAAACTCTATTTAAAATACTCAAAACATCATTTATACCTACCTAATATATGTAAAGACACCTGTTGAACTTTTTATAGTAGTTTTTTCTCTATTGAGATAAGACTATGCTAGGTCAGACAGGGTTGCATTATGTCCTTATACACTAATGTGATCTTATCCCCCATGCTCCAAAGGTAAGATTTAAAATTAGACAAACTCCACTTAACCCATCCCATGAATTTAACAAGGTTAGTTATTTTAAATATTATAAATATTCTTCTATATAATTACATCAAGGCTTATTTGAATATACCTGGAAATCACTTCTCAATTTTACTACACATTGATTAAAAGAGAACTATTTATTCTAATTTAAATTATTTTAAATATAATAGTCATATGATAAATCATAATATGTTTTATAATAGGTCAATTACATCCATTTTTCAAGTATCTCAATAAATCTCTTAGTTGCATTTATATAATTACATAATCACATATCACACAATCAACCTAAGATGGAGAACTACATTAGCCTAAGGCCCATTTGGGCCATGTAGGCAACATTCAACTTTTATAATTTTTTATTAGGATATATCAGCTATACCCATAACCATATTCCCCCATTTTATCATTTGATTTATATTTGTTTTATTTTATAAGAGATAGAATTTGTGATTTTAGGTCTTTTGTGTAACATGCCAAGACATAAGATCCATCAGAAAGCCCTTACACATAGTTTCACATACCCATATTATAAAATCAATAATAAATTAAACCATGATGTGGCTTAAATAAATATAATAGGCCACAATTTGGTCATATCTTACTTATGTGGACTTTTCCTAACACATTTTTAATCCATCTTTTGAGGTGTGACATAGTTTGTAGGTATTTTTAGCTAGTTTCATGTCATAGTGACCCTACTCAGTCAACATAAGATTTTTTTATAGGGGTTTGCATATTTATAGGCACATTTACTATTTTTATATAATTTACAATTATTTAAATTTGGTATTTCACTTTTAGATCTTTATATTTCCTATATATCAATTTCAATAGTTTAGATATATTTATTTTAGCCAATTTCAATTAAAAATGCATTAAAAATTATGACCCAATGTGAATACCAATGAGGATGAACTTAATTCATATTATCTTATCATATCACAAGATACAATTGAAGTACATGACACTTATTCTAACACATATTATTATGTTGCCTCCACTTCCACCTCGTGTTTATCTTCACATGTTGTTAGTCTTGAGCTACAATGTCATAATATTAGAATAATGTTATGACAAGATGACAATGAGCAATAAGGATCAATTAAATCATATACAATAAATGAATGTATCAATCTAAAGGAATATCCTATCCCTCCATATCCCACATATCCTCTTGATGTTTTTCTATGTCTATTCAATTCGATAAACCTAGGGTTTATACTTGTGAAACCCTTCAAGATCAAATCATCACTATAATAAAATCAATAGTAGAGTTTCAAAATAACAATCAACATTTTAGTTCAAAGATAATACTTGAAAATAATATAAACTATGTGAAGAATCCAATGTATTATAATTTCAATCATGTATCTTAATCTAGCTATCATATGCCTCACAAATAACATACATATTCAATAGTTGCCTTAAAAATCATAAAAAATGGTAATAAGATTCCAAGAGAGTTTCTAAGAGAAATCATTCAAAACTAATTTGTTACATTGCATTTTATGTCTCTAGTATGAATATCAAAATAATATTTTTCATATCATATATTACATGGGTATCATATAGATGATTGTTTGGATTTGAAGAATAAATAATATCATTAATAGTGGTGATCATATAAAAATATATATCAATCAAGAAACCCACTTATGTTGAATCTCCTAAACAACAAGTGTAAAATGAACACGAATATAACATATGGATACGAAAGGAAAATTTAAAAAAATAAAATATTAAAAAAATATTATATATATATATATATATATATATATATATATATATATATATATATATATATATATATATATTACAAACACAGGAAATAACATTACAAAAATAACAAGATGAAAATGCAAAATTGCAAAAAGATAAATTACAAAAAGAAAAGTTGAAATAAAAAAATCAATATAAGTAAGAAATAACTTTTTGTAAATAGTTTCTCATGAAGACATGTCCAAATCAAAACATTTATAAAAATTATAATTTTAAAAATATGGTTGCTAAAGAATTAAACATTATATCTACTAATGAATTAAAAGAAAAAATTTCTTCTCTTCCTATTGATCAAACAATAGCACATGATTCTTATTTTCAGCATGGCATGTAAGATCCTAACAATAATTCACATATTCAAAAGAAACATATTATTTAAATAACAACTTCAATCTATGGGGTAGTTAATTTGTCATACATAGATACAAAATAAAATTAAAAAGGCATGTCATAATTTCAACCACAACTTATGAAGTTAATTATCTCTCATGATAATGATTACATTGATGACTATGATCCTATTTCTAGATAATATTGGTATGTTCCAAATGATATAGTGTATATACATAGGCATCCCCTTGATGACATTATTGGATTAAAGTTTAATATTTTATTTTGTACAGATTTTTTTTCATAGTACTTCTTTTATCCCAAATTTCACGCATTCTTCTAGCACTTCTATGTTTTTCACTTTAGGCACTTTCCCTCTTTATTTTTTCACACCAATTCTAAAAATCCAAAACAACTATCTTCTAAAATTATTTCATTAATCATTCTTACCTATAATTACATATCTCTCATCACATGATTAAATGAGCACATATAACCTCTTCCTCATTTAGGATCATGTAAATCCTTATTTATTTTTAATCATTTTAGCTACATTATTATAGCTCCTTCACACATACACTAGGGGCACATTGTTTTCCTTCCTTATTGTCCCACCATGATTTATCACTTTGTTAAGGATTGTTCAAAACCCTCCCACTTTGTATATTTTTGAAGCCTTGTTTCTTAGGACATTTTCAAATCTTTTTTCCCAATATTTCAAAACAAATATATATATATATATATATATATATATATATATATATATATATATATATATATATATATATATATATATATATATATATATATATATATGTATATATATATATATATGTATATATATATATATGTATGTATGTATATATATATATATATATATAAATTTGAAAATTCTTGTAGCCCTTAATTTTTGAAAATTATCATATATATTTTTTGAACTTTTGTCATATATATATATATATATATATATATATATATATATATGACAAAAGTTCAAAGAATATATATGATAATTTTCAAAAATCAAGGGCTACAATAATTTTCAAATTTTTATAGATGATTTATTTGTGTATGTTATTTATTCTAGGTTAGATAAATAAAATATTTCAATACTCATAACACATTACTTTTCACAAGGTATTTTAGTGTGATATCGGACATACTATTACATGGTTATTTTATGTCAAGCTTCCCTTGTTACCTAATAGTCTTGCTAAGTTGGAGTCATCTCTTCATTCTCCATGAACACTTAAACAAGTTATATCTATCCAAAACCTCTCTACCATGTTGAGATGTATATCATATAAATGTTTTGATAATAACTCATAAATGACATTGTGTTACATGAAAATGATATTTGTTAACAATGACATGGATATACATAGTTTATCTAGACTATTTTAATTTTTTTTCTATTTTTTATTACTTTACTACATGATAAGTTATAAATTTCTTGCTTATTGTGTGTGGTCTTGGAATTATATGTCAAAATTCTTTATTGTATGGTATCATTATACCATGTTATGTGTGTTTGTTGGCCCTATATGACTATTCGACATTCACATGTCCTTTGTTTGAGGCCTTTGGGATTTATGTGTGACATTATATGAAAATTAGGTGACATTATACGACATTACTTGTATGTTCATTTCTTGTTACTATGGTGCCATGATTAATATCATTAATTACTCCTACTTTCTAATCTTAACTTGGTGTCATGATACATATAATGTACATGATGATTATGTTCTTCAATGTTATATCTATCTAGCACATGCAATTTTAATGTTATATTCAAATACTATGATGCAATACATTGAAAATTTAAAATGTTACTACTTCATTAAATCTTCAAAATATTACATAATCCTTATTTTGAGCTAAATGAATTATAGGCTACATCTCTCATCTCAAAAAATTAGGATGGGAATTACAATAGTCCTGTCTTGAGAAGTGAAGTCCTCATGAGAAAATTTTAGATTTATGGTGGCACTATAAAATATTTTAGAATTACAATATGATTCAAAAAAATTAGATTATTGGGGTATATGACATGCATTCGCACTCATTCCTATAGTTAACGGTTTCAAAATAGTTACAAGTTAAAGTGGAATTCAATATCAATTTAGTACGGCATAAGGGGAATTATATTCATTCATGTTAATGTTACTACATGGATTTTTAAAATTTATCAAGTTCAAAAGATTCAAATTTTTAAAGTTTAAAATATAATATAGATATATCTATATCACTTTGATGCATCTTCATGTTTCAAGTGGGCCACATTAATTTGATGGCACCCAATGTTGATGGTTTCACTTTTCAATGTAGTGAGTCACATTTGGTGGTTCCACCCCTCAAATTATTTTATAGATTACTCTTGATAGTCAAATTAGAGTTGGAGAATACAATATTTATAACTCAAGAACCTTCAAAGGTTTTAAAATTGAGACTTAATCACTCTCAATTACCCATAGGTTAAACATTTTTCCAAATGCCTCAAACAGGGGGCATGCTTCTCCATTTACAAGTTATAGGGAAATTATATTGTAAACTCTTTATACTGTATAATTTGTTTTCTCTCTTTGAAATTTTCAAATTTTTTGTTTTATATTTTATATTTTAAAATATGTACAACTACTTCCAATGGCATTATTGTAGGTTTTTCATTAAATCATATGACATGATCAAGGTTCACATTAAAAAAAGGTGTTTATACACACTTAGAATTGAATCTAATTTAATATAGTAATTTCAATTTATTACATCATTAGAATAAAGTGGGATAAATATAAACACATAAAATTAATCATTAAGTGCTTGATGACGTTGAATATTTGAAATCCTTGCCTTACTTGGTGTATTCACCATTATGATGACTTATAATATCTATGGGATCATACATTAATCTAAAAAATATCTTTAAAATAATTATAATATCATTTAGACATCCATAATCTACTTTCAAACACCTATTAGACCTTTTTCCATCAGTCTTGGTCCTTTTGGGAAAGACTGCACTAGGTTGAATAGTGTTTTACTATAGCTTTGTCCCCCACACTTTAATAATAAATTTTTAAACTTAAGTCATTTCACTTAATACATGACATTAATTTATTAATGTTGGTTAGTGGAAATATTTAAAATATTTATCTATATAAGTACATCAAGGCTTATTCGAACATATCTAGCATTCGCTTGTCATTTCTACTACACACTGAGCAAAAGAGCACTATTTATTCAAATTTTAATTTTAATACATTCAAATATTCATAGACCAAATATGAATATATTTTATTTTAGGTCAATGGAATACATTGTAAATTATTTCAATATATATCTTAATATCATTTATATAGTTCATAATCATGGATCACATACTCACCCTAGGAGGGAAAACTACATTAGCCTAAGGCCCATTTGGCCTATTATTGTACCAAAAATTTGAATACATACATTTTTTAATATTTCCATTCCCACTTGAAGAAAATAATGTTTTGTCACTAGCTCATTAAAGCCTCACATGTGTACTAGGTCTTCTATATGTTTCACTTGAGGAAAATTAATTTTGAAGAAACTAGAGAAATCAAGTATCATTCACACCTCAAGTGTGCAACAAGTAAAATTATTTCATTTTGGGATATATTTCACATATGAAATCTATTTTGGTTCTAATTTAATGTATTGATATATAGGATATATAATTTCATATTTTATTTAGATCTTAGAGCCCCAAAGTGCAAATAGTTTTTCATAATGGCACTCCCCAACTTTGAAGCCTAAATGAACCAAGGTCCAACTAGGTGAAAATTATCCATTTTAGAATATATGACACATTAAAAAAAAAATTGGTTATCATTTAATTATTTTGATTTTTTTTTTTAATGATAATATTTTCTTCAAATCACAGGGTCTTAAAGTGCATACATTTTTCAAACCAAAGATCTGAAACATTGGACCCACCTAGGACAAATGGCCAATCAAGTGAGAATTATTTATTTTGGTACATATTTCATATATGAAACTCCATTTTTATTTGTGTTTGACTTATTGGAGATATTTTTTCCTAAGGATTATCCTTCTTTCAGATATTAAATTCCTATAGTGAATATATTTTTCACACTAAAAATATGGAACTTTAAAGACAACATGGACAAAGGGTCAATCAGGGGAAAATTATCCATTTTGGCATACACTTAATGTCCCATATTAGTTATAGTTCTCATTTTATTCATTTAAAATATATTTTCCTAAGGATCATCATTTATTAAAATATTAGAATCCTGAAGTGATTATATTTTTCACAGTAAAGATCTAGAACTTCGGAGCCAATAGGGATAAAGGACGAATTAAGTGAAAATGATCTATTTTGGCATATATTTCCCATCCAGTCTCCATTTTTATTCTTATTTGATGATTTTAAAATATATTTTCCTAAGGATTATCTTTTATTTAGACTTAAATAGCCAAAAGTTCAATTTTTTTTCAAATCAGAGATTCTAAAATTTAAAGCTAATAGGGGCAAAGGGCCAATCAAGGAAAAATTCATTGATTTGGTCTATCATTAATATCTAGTCTCCATTTTGATTCTTTTATAATTTTTTGTAAACATATTTTCTCAATTATACTTTTTTCCTAAAATATTAGGAGCCTAAAATTCATAATTATTGTGAAAATTTGAACCATAAACCTAGAACCTTCATAGTCAGAGATTTGAAACTTTTAAGTTCATCTAGCCCTACCCCATTGGTGCATCAAATGATTGTGTACACCAAAGATGTCTAACCATGCCTCATGGGTTTTTTAAATGCATGCACATGCCAAGTCCATGTGACCAGACCTCATTGGTGTGTCAGATATAAGGACATGCCAAGGCCCAAGGGACAAATTCAAGTTTCATATTTTGCCCATAACTATTGCATCTGAACTCCATTTTGGCTATCCTTTAAAGCATTGAAAATATATTGAATGAATATATCAATTATTTAACTAAATTTATCATTATATGAAATTTTTAGTTATAAAATGAAGTGATAAATTTTGTCCTATCAGTACATCATGGGCACATAGGCACTAATTCTTTGGTTGGACACATCTTTCACATATGGAATCTATTTTGGCTCTTCGTTTGAAGCAATGAAAGGTATTGAAATAAAACATAAAATTATATAAATAATTTTATCCTCATATACTTTTTGATACATTATATTATCAATATTTGGAAAAGTACCAGTTTTTAGGACAAGGTTTCATTTGTTAAGGTATGGCACATTCTATTTCAAGATTTTGTCACCTAATAGACAAGGATTAGTGGGTTTGATTCATGATTTATTTAAGTCATTTTATTAAAAATTAATAATAAATGTAAAATATTATAGGGTAAAAATGAGAATACAAAAGGTCAAAGTGAAAATATGAAAGGTCATTTCATCCTTGTATGTGTTTTGATTAATTGATCCCATCTTTGATTGGTGTGGGTACTAGCCTAGACACATCAAGAAATATGCATCTCCCCCTGACTAGAAAAAATTGACTAGGAGAATAAAGAGGACCTTGTCGAAAGATACATCAGGATGTTTGGGTCACCCCCTAGCCTAAAATAGCTAACCAAGAGTACAAAGAGGACACAACTTAAAGATGTAGCTACATCTAAGGACAACAAGAGCCAAAAAATGGAGGAAAAGAAACAAAAGAAGCTCAACATAAGTGATTCCCTCGAGGTGAGGGAGAAATAGAAAAAAAAAGCAATAACAAAAACCCCATATGGAAAAACACATAAATTCCAAAAAGGTAGACAAAATAAAAATAAAAATAATAACATGCCATAAAGTCAAGAAAAAGAGGATTTTGACACTTAAATGGCCAATTCTCAGGATTATGGTCAATAGATCTAATACAGCCTCAAACACTGAGCCAACCAATTATGGTTCAAATTATAGGCCCTTATCAAATAACAAATTTGAGCAAGTAATAATCAGCCAAGGTACCTAAAGCATGTCATCAGGCAAAAAACTAGGTTAAGAACTAATTTCCTTAACCAAGAAAGAATCCAATAACATTAGACTTCAAGAGGGGGTCTTCCTCTTCTATTTTTATTTTTCTTTGACCAATATTTTCCCACTTCTATTTATGGCTTAGGAATTTTCTTTTGACTCTTTTTTATAGATGTAAAATTCTCCAAGTCTGGTGCCCATATTGAAGGTTTATCATCTCTAATATTTTCTTTGTTATAGGTTTTTATAAGCTAGATTGACATCTAATAGGGATTTAATCTCCCTAAAAGGACCCTAATAAGATAAAATAGAGTTAGATCATGTTAGAGTTTAGATTTCTAACCTATCATCACCACCCTTCCCTTCCACACTTATAATTTATGACTCATTTATTTCATCCTTGCTATCAAACTTTTTCCTTATAGGGTAAATTTTTTTATCCATATCTTTCTCCTTGGTGATTATCACTTCACTTTCTAAGCTGAAAGGTTGATCAAATGATCTAGCTTCTTATCACTGCGAAGGATGAGGCTCCATCCACTCAATGCCTTTAGCTATTACAACACAATTCAACTCTAAAACCAAACCAACTTTTATGTCTTAAGATATTACATTGTCATCCTTCAGAAACTTCTCTACATTCTCAACTAGTTCATATTTATATTTGTGTTTAAAGATGTGGTTGTTGGGATAGATATCTCCTTCACTTTCATACATAATATTTTGAGTCCGGAGACCTAGTTTGGATTACAATAGAATATAACTAGGGGTGGCCTTACCTAGACCTACAAAAATATACAACCTAGAACAAACCACTCTAATTTTTTATTTAGATGCAGAATAAATAGCCACAAGGGATCCAACAAAGACATATTTTACTCCTAACTAACCTTACAGAAAGGATTCAACCAAAAATGTGCAAACATAGTTATGTTTGAGAATAATTTATACATTTAAAGAAGATGTGAAGTACACATGCTGAGTATTGGTTGACATACTATTGGTGTTTAAACAACTCCTTGTTTTCTTCCTACAACTCTTAATGAAGTTTTGAAACATACCAATCTATGAACCAATTAAAAACTCAAACTCAAAGTGCAAAAACCTATTCGATACTAAACAATGCATTATTGCAATGGTAAGATATGGAAATGGAAATAAGGGATTGTTCAATATTGAATAGGTTTTTTCACTTTGAGTTTTGAGTTTTTAACTAGTTCATAGATTAGTATGTTTCGTAGCTTTGTTAAGGCTTGTAGGAAGAAAATAGGGACTTTTTTAAACACCAACAATATGTTAACCATAACTCAATAGGTGCACTTCATAGCTTCTTTACAGGTATAAATTATTCTCAAATGTAACTATGTTTACACATTTTTGGTTGAATCCTTTGTGTAAGGTTGCTTTGGGAGTAAAATACATCTTTGTTTGGAATTATTTTTAAAGCCTTTTTGAAATATAACATGGATCATCTAAATCTTTGAGATAGATTTAAAAGGATGAAAACACTAATATTTATTTGTGAAACTCATGAAGAGTGAGCAACCCTTATAGGTTATATGGTTTACTTGAATAGTTTTAGATAAGAATGACTATAGCATTGGATTAGTATGATTTTATTCCTTTTGATACATTATTTTTAGAGAATTTCTAACTATTGGATCCATGGAAGGAATTTAAGAAAAAGTTATGTTTGGAAGGATATATATGTTTTGCTATCTCTTATTTTAGTTTTTCATTGTGATTCACTTTTGGAAACTAAATCAATTGGATAAGTTGTGAAGGTATGAATCAATGAGTAGTCAGATGGTGAAGGAAACCTTGAGATAAGTTTAAAATACTTGGTTTTCTTCTCACTTTTATATGATATTTGCTTATAGTTACTTGAAGATTTGTGAGTTTATAAAGAAGCTATTGTTATAGAAAGTTCTCCAAGTTGACATTGGATTTTGATAGGTATAGGGAAGGATTTGATAATCAATTTGAGGAACAAAGTAGTTAATTTTGTTGTTTATAGTTCCCTTGATTATCCTCATGTATTGTGTATTGTTCATTAGTCACCTTGGATAGACAAATGTATTATATGTTTTTATACTATTTATATACATTTAAGTCCCACATAATTATGGTAAATATTTGTATTTCAAAATATTTTTACACACATGTATGTTTGTCATATATATCCTCTAGGAGTATTGTCTAAGACCCATAAATGGGCAACGTTTGTAATGCAAGTATACATATGTGAAGTTGTTTGTAAATTCGATATGTGTATACACCATAGTTTATTTCCTTTGTCTATATTGATAATAGGGAGAATAATTTAACCTTCATGCAGTGCAAGGTTGAGAGAAGCCCCCAGATATTATGAATATTTTGGGTAAATAGGTTATTTGGCAAAATATATACAAAGTTTATTTTACTTTCCATATACAAGTTGCAATTGTAATTAGATAGTTGAATTCTTGTAGGTTTATGTACATTGATGTATGTTGATGAGGCGTAGAGAACCATTTAGCATAGGCAGGGAATATTTAGACTTTTGGAGACCAAAATCCTCCTTATGGGGAGGTTTGATCCAAAGGATTTTTCAAGTCACCATTTTTCATTCATCCTAATTAAAAGGTCACCTATAGAGACCATAGCCGATGGAGCCCACTTTTATAATGGAAGGGGACTCTTTCATCTTGTATGATAATGATGTTTTATTAATTCTATAAATACACTATTATTTATTTACCATATAATTATCCTTTTTGCTTTTGGTTACGACACATGGTAGGATGAGGAACATTTAGAAGGCCCATGTGGTGGGTCCTCAAGCCACCACGTGGCCTGCCACCACATCTTATATATTTAAAAGTCACATAATAACCCAACTGAAATGCAACTCGAGTACCAACTTGACTCGCATGGCAACCCAGATCACATGGTAACCCAACTCAGCATAGCAACTTAAGTTTCAAATTGAGCAACTCAATAGCCAACCTGAGTTCTAGATCTTTCCTAACAAGTTGATATTTTTTCCAACCAAATTTAAGATATGCCATGAAACCAACTTAATGAACCAATAATGAGTGGTTTTCATCCTAAGTTTGGTGTAACAAAAATACTTGATATACGTGACCTAAGACAATGGTCACAATGCTCCAACTAAGGCTATTTAAATCTTTGCTTACTTGTTATCCCATGAAAGTGGGATTTTATTATATTACCAAAGAATGTTTGTTAGGGTTAGAGGTATTCAAACCCCATTTGATAATTTGGAAGGAGCTCGTTGTTGGGAAAAGTGGAGCTTAGAAAAGAGCCAAGCCTAAGCAAAGGAGGTCATTGGGTTTTACCAAGCTAGAATAGAAGTTGACCATATAAGGTTGACCAAGTCTATATATTGAATGAGAATAAATCTTATTGGCCAAGAAACATCACCTAATCATGGTTGTAAAATTAGCTATTGGAGATACTAATGGCAATGAATTAGTGAATTGCATTGACAAGGCATTCTTCACAATAGTTATGCTTCCTTTAGTGATGCATTTGGACGTATAAATAAAGATAACCTAGCTGAATGGAGAACATGGCCTTTTTTTGAAAGGTCTATTTGGGTCATTTTCATCGAACAAGAATGGACAATGGTGTATATACAATTGATTCTACAAGGCATCTATTTCAAAGTATTTGTACTTTGACATATGACTGTATGTAGGCATACACAGAACTGAGTTAGGATATTGAACAAACTTGAGCTTGGGGATTCCTGTTTAGAAGACATATGGACATGGTTCACATTACTCCTTAGTTACAAAGAGGAGAATGATTTTTGCCTATTGTAGATAAACTTGAGTCCACTTTACGAGGACACAAGGTATTTTTTGTGGAATCAAAGAAGACACAAATATCTTATAAAACCATCGATCTATGGTGAGAAGAAGGTCATATTCACCTATTAAAAATATATTTAAGCCACGGGTAAATGGTAAAATCCTATATTACTCAAACCTAAGATGTATTGGTGATTATCCACCTGCTCGTACCTAGTAAATTTGTTGTGCACGCATATCTTATTTTGCATAGTCTTGAATGGATATGTTTATCTTCTATTTTTAATTACTTGAAGATAACTCGAGGTGTATATATATATATATATATATATATATATATATATATATATATATATATATATAGAGTTATGTAAAGCCTTTGGGACCCATAAATATATATAGAATTATATGTTTCAGACAATGATTCCTAGATATGTGAGATTATGTTTCCTTCTAGTCGAATGGATTTCAGCCAAAGAAGGGATGTAACATGAAAATATGATCCAGATGATATTGACAAATTGGTAAACAAAGAGATAGAGTTTGATTATTTCCTTCTATGTGGTAGATCATTACAGGCCCATATTCATTCTATGTATATATAACCACAACCTTAGATGGTGAAGACAAAGGTGGTTTATGTCCATCTTTAGATATTTTATTTTATAATGGAATTTGGGCTATGGTGAAATGTTGCCATTTTAATAGACATGGACTAAGCCAGTGAGAGCTGAGTTCATTTGGTGTAGACCTAGGGGGAATTTTTAAATATTATGCAATGAATTTGTAAGGGTTGTGTAGATGATTGTATTTATTAATAGGTTACAAGAGCCAACCTGAACCTATGAGGATCCCATCTATCCTTTGGCTGTATAAGATAATCATGCAATTACAAAGGCGAGACTAAGCTTGTAGTTACACTGAATCTTTTGAGGAGACTGTTTATTTGGTAAGGATAATGTGTTCTTTATATAAACACTTTCTTCTATTTTCATTATCCTTTGGCCAAGTAATGATTGTCTATTTTGAAAAGGCATAGAGTCTCACATATCTTTCTTTTGATGTTATGGGATATTTGAAAATAGTCCCGAAGAGCAAATGGGATACATGCCAATTATAAGGCGTGTCTATTTATTTGAAGATTTTATATTAGACACATTACAGATTGGGTATATATTAAATTAGTGTGATAGACAAGGAAGCTACGTATTTGTGTATTGATTATACAGATAAAACCTATGATTGTATTATTTATATTACCTCTATTTATTTTTAACCTGGAGGGATATATATAGTTGCAGGGTTATTGAGGGTTACAGGGATGAAAAGAACTAAAGGCACTCTTATTTATCATTATGCCCTTTAAAATTTTTACAGATACACTCAAATGGAGAATTGCCGATATGCATAGAGAGGAAATATAAATGTTTTTGATGAAAGATGATTGGTTCTAAGCATCAGAGTCTTCACTGTCACATTTTAGCATTACCTTCCATGTTTAAAAAATCCATTTTGATATAAGTTATTAATTTTATATTACATATATTATAATGCATTGAATTGCAATTAAGAAATCCAAGAGAGGTAGCCCAAATGATGGGTCAACTCTGTTATCAGATTGGTGTTGATTTTCTTTTCATTGATTCTAGTTTCAGCTTAACTCAATTATAAATAAATTAAAAGAACACTAAGATTAATTACGGGAAATTATCAAGCAACACTAATTAGGATTTTTAAAGAGGAGAATGAATTACAAAGTTTTATGAGTAATTTTAAATCATTCCTAGAATATTTCACAATGAATTTCATTTGAATGAAAATTGAGAATTTTAGTATTTATTATATAAACTATTTATCCAGTTTACAAATCAATGTGGTTGTTTGGATAGATATCACCTTCACTCTCATACACAATATTTTGAGTCCAGAGACCTAGTTTGGATTAAAATAGAATAGAACTAGGGGTATCCTTATCTGGACCTACAAACACATACAACTTTGTACAAACCACTCTACTTTTCAATTTAGATGCAAAATAAATAGACACAAGGGAGCCAATAGCTCTCACAATTTCCAAACAATATATTATCCTACCAAAAATCCATCCAAAAATCTAGAAGTCTAATCCATAGTGGAATAACCTTCCAATTCTCTTTGAAGGGATTAAACTTGGATCTCCAATTCTATAATATAAGGATTGACTTACCCAAAGTCTATAGTCCTCCTTCAAGTATGTATAAATAGTCTTCACAATTGGAGAATGAGAATAGTGAAAAGCCATTGGTAATGGTTGTAATCACCACCTAGCCTTTTAATTTCCATTTCTTTTGGACCCAATCACACACTACATCCACAATGGGTCTAAAGCCATTAAATATCCCAATGAGACTATTTTGGAACTCTTGTACTACTTGAATAATGTTATCATTAGGAACTTATAGGAGTACTCACTTCCCCAAAATATAGGGGATGAGCTTCTGATTTCCTTTCTCAACCACTAGTGTCTTTTTGACTAGATCTATCCAAAAAATAGCCATTATCAATGACTAATGAGACAACTATCTTACATTATTTAAGTAGACCTAAACTTATCCTAAGAGAAGTCCCTTTCAACTCACCCTTGTTTCCATCTCTGTCATCAACCTTGTCTCCTTCTGGCTCCATTTTTTCCTAAATTTCAAAAATGTTTATAAATAGGAGAGATGATAATTTTAAAAGGGTTATTGTTTATTTCAAGATCTTTGGGAATATGTGGCTACAGATTTGTATGTTGTCTATGTAATTTTTCATTTTTAATCAATGGAATGCAAACAAGTAGGTGATATCAATCTTTGGCTTTGTGGGTTATAACATTATTTATTTATTACTTTTTTATTCTAATTTATAGATAAATAATCCATTGAAATCATAAACCTTTTTTGGTTGTGTGTAACTCATGATGTTTCTAGACTTTGTTTTTTAAACCTCGTGTATTTGATTTCTATGAAGTGTACCCAATCAATATTTTGAGGAGACTTTGTACTTAACAAGAAAGCCTTTCATTCCCATTGCATCTACTGATCATATGCCTATTTTTATGTACGAGGAAGAATTTATGTCTATTTACTCTATTTCTTAGTTAATTTTTTAGTTATCTACATTCATTTCACATTGTGTTTCTCATATTTATCCTCCTTTCTCCTTATACCATTTCCCAAATTTATTTAATTTTTTTAGTTAAAAGTACACAAAAACCTAAAACACACACATGTCCTACGAGTTAGTTGCCCCTCTCAAATGTAAATTAAAATCACCATCTCAATGGTTATATCTCTAATTATTAGAAAATGTATGTCTCTTTTCATTGGAACATCACAAAACAAAGAAATACAAAAGATACTTAAATAAATACACTGACAACTATATACGAAATGCTTAAATTTCATGGTGTTTTCTGAGGATAGATTAATTATTCTCCTAAACCTATTCCTTCATTTTGGAATTTGATTTATATTTGGTTTAATATGTAGGAGTTAAGGTTTGAGATTTTTATGTCTTCAACATAGTAAGTTAAGACACAAAATTAATTAGTAAACCCTCGTAGATAGTTTCATAGACCTGAATCATAAAATTAGGCATAAAGTCAACTAGCACATGACCATAGTTAATAGAAAATGTGGTAGTGTGGCCATGTCTTCATTATACAAACTTGTCTAAGTTTAATTTAAATCCTTGTTTTCAGGTGTGACATTGTTTGTAGCTATTTTTATTTTGTTTCTATTCACAATCACCCTACGCAATCAATGTAATATCTATCTTAGGGAGGTTTCCATTTTTATATTCTTATTTACTATTTTTAACTAATTTACAATTTTGTAAATTATGTATTTCACATCTAGATCTATATATTTTTTAGATAGTTAAGGGGTTATTTAAGGCCCCCAACCAGAATAATTTTTTTTACATGAAACAGTCACAAAAGTCTTGAAACTAAAAGAGATTACAAAAAAGAGCCAGGCTAAACTGCTAGAGCCATGCAAGAACCAAAAGCACCAAATGGCCAAAAATCCAAAGACAAATTAAACCATGAGTCTTTCAACCACCCAAAAACTGACCACAAAATCAAATCCATCAGTGAGTGGGAAAGTAGTCTAAGAGATTGACCATCTTGCCTTTTTTACCTTTTTTCTTTTTCACTTCCTTCCACATTCCTTGTTTGGAGTTCACTATAACCATTTTATTATCATTATTTTGGATTTATGAATATATGTTTTCAAACAACTCTTTGTTTGAATATGAATTTTTAGATTCATGTCCTCTCTTCACTTCCCCTAATGTCTTATTTAAGGGAACATTTTGGGCTTTTTCTTTTGCCCCCACCATTGACTCAACCTCTTTATTATAAACCACTTATTCTTTTTCTTTCTACCTTATAATTGTGAATTTTCCCAAAATTTTGAATCTTCAAAACAATCTTTAACGATTACTACTAGATCTAGAGCACTCTATTTGCTAGATGTTGTCTTCTCCCCCTTTTTCTTCCCTGATTTAAATAACCTCTAGGGAAAAGAAGCATAAGGATGACAAGGTAATTTACAATTATGGCATCTAAATGTTTTGTTTTCATAATCTAAAGTTTGAGCATAAATAAAATTTCCATACTTAAAATAATTTTCTCCAAAACCCTTTTTCTTAGATCAATCTCTACACAAATTCTAGCAAAGGTGCACAAGCCTATATTCATCATCTCATTATCAAATTTTAAGAAAGATCACAAAGCATTACCTATTTCCTTGTGAGCATGTTAGAAGTGAAAGATTATGTTAGGAATTCAAACCCATAGTGGTATCTTTGTTACTAAAAGAGTGCTTGGATCAAACTCTGAAGAGCAAGGGGTGACAAGTAAACCTGCATCACCCCAAAACCAAGGGCCTTTCAAGAGACATTTTTGATAATATTCCTATTCATTAAAATGAACAACAACAAAAATTATAAAAATAAATAAATATCAAATTTCTTTGACCAAGTCTCAAGACCAACTAATATAAGGCATTCAATAAAGGCCACAGGCCATTGAATCTACAAATAACTTCATCATGAATTAAAGAGTGTAAATACTCATCCACTTCCTCATTTACAATCTCCATAAAAAGGGGTCTCCTTCACTTGTTCAACAATATAAGCTTGATTTGGAGAATGGCACTTCAAATAAATTAGTTTTGAAGCAACATTTTTGATCGCTTCTTTGAAAGTTGTAGGTTTGGGAGGAGAAGCATGATTTAATCCTTCCACACCTCTCCCTAATCTTGAAGTCATGAAAATTAGTGAGTCTTTTCCTATATGATATAAGGACGATGGAATATGGTCCTATAATTCTATTCCCTATTGTACCATACTTTTTGACTCCATAGGGACACCGCAAGATACCTCTAGACTCAATTTTAAATCCTTCACATAATATATCCCTTTCACCCACATGCAAATTATTTTTCCTAAAAGATATTTAACCAAGATTTGAAACCTTGGTTTATCATCCTTTATACCTTAATGATAATTATACTCTTCCATAGTAACAATAAATCCTATCCCTTATGCAATTTTTTTCTTCCATCCATGCATTTCATCAAACATTTGACCTACAACCATTCTAAAAACTTTCACTACATAAGATCATCCTTGCTTTAGTCCCTACACTTTTGACCCAGGACTGGGTGAATACCCTACAAATGGATGGCCCTTATACTCACCTATAGGCTTGGAAAGGAGTTGTATAGTCACCACTTGAGATGTTGGGCTTTTTATATCTACTTCCACCACCACAACCTATGACTAGTCCTCTATTTGCCTTGGACCTCCATCCCCTACCAACCTAGAAACCCCCTTAGCTAATATTTGAATTCCTTTATCCCATTTCTTAATCTTTATGCCACTTTTGATTTCCTAATCTTAAAGTCCACCACTTTTGTAGATACCTCATACTCCAAAACCCTAGCAGAGCTCATGTTTATTTTAGGTCTCTTTCTGTATCTTTTGTCAAGATCATACCAATCCATATTTTTGTATTACTTGTATATCATTTTTAATATTTTTTTATCTATTTATTTAAGTTAATTTCAATTAAAAATAAATTAAACTAAATAGTATAAGGGATGCTCTTACATGATAAAAAAATATGGGCTAACTCATAAAATTTCTCTAAGGTTATGAACACTCATAATTTAATGATAATAAATCAAGTTACCAAGGATGGATTAGTTTTTTAGAGAGTTTAATTTCTATTAAATATTTATGCACACCCTAGTATCCACTCATATTTAAAATATGAGAGATAGAAATTGAATTTAAGCATCACAAGCAAATAATCATTTATCTTATTAATATATTTATATTGGCTATGACCAAGACACTAGGGATTCATAGGGTGTTCTAAAATTACATGATTTAATGGTTAACATCTCAATTATTCCAAGTCCTCGAACATAAGAATTTAAATGGAAAAAATTAGTCAACAATATGACATATCTTGATTTATGTCACAAGGATATATTCATGGTCTCGAGGAATCTAAAACTTAATGGTAAAAAGGTTTTGAAAACAATATTACCTTAACAAATGTTCCCATATTAAGAGATAAATTTCTAACCTCAGATCTCAACTCTTCAATTAAATATAAGAATTATACCCCAATCTTATACAAGGCATAATGAGGGTAAAATTACCCAACAAGAAGTTTTATGGGCCAAAGAGTGTCTATGCAAGGTTTAGATATGTATTTACATGGTTTAAATATTACCGATAATACATTTTACTCATGAAACTAAAATCATAACAATTACAAAATACAAAAAAAATCATAGAGAATAAAATTGAGTAGTAAAAGAGAGTTTCAATTTTTCATTATTCTTCTAAAAAATAGATAGAGTGTTTTTATTAATGCACAACTCATATAATTGTAATGAAAAATAAAATAATTTCCAAAGAAAAACTAATCCTAGATTTGAATTAACTTGATATTTTAATCTCTTATTAAAATAAAAGACAAACCTAGAGTTAACTGAATTTGTTACTTTTAATAGTTTTTCAAACATTCTAGTTTTACTATCTTATTATTTTTTATTGACTTTTGAATGAAAACTTAGATGGGAAAAAAAAGCACCCTTATTCATCTACATATTTAAAATTATTCTTGAAGTGGCATGTAATTAAAAGGTTATACATGGTTAAAAAATCTAAATATTGAAATTTTTTAAAATAGTGAAAAAAATTAGGATGTCCCATTTTAAGCCTGAAATTTATCAAAAATATTAAGTGTAAAGCTCACTGATGGCTACATGGATCTCTTCAATATATTTTTTTATATATAAAAAAATTAAAACAAATGCATATGTTAAAATTTATGTCTTCTACAAGATAGTCTCTATCATTAATTACTTCCAAAAAAAATGTACTAAGTTAAATATAGTTGTCATTCAATGATTATAAACAATAGTATATATAATGATGCTTGATAGAATTTTAGCTAAATGAAACTTCAAATAACTAGATCTTGGTCAATCAAGAATACAAATTTGACTAATGGGATATTTTTTGAAATAAACTCAACCTGCCTTGCTAAATTTGGCTTAGTAAATCTAAGTATTCAATGTTACCTTTTTAGTAGTGTGTTGGCCATACTATTCTAGTTCACTTTTAAATAAAACTCAACCAATACTGACCTTGCCTACACCAAGTGACCAACTAGCTATTAGAGCCAAATTTTTAAACCAATAGGTTGTGTCCACTTCAACAATATGTGACTATAATAAAGAATCAAATAAAGGCTTAAATACAAATAGGGACCAACATGAGAGATAGTATAAATAAAATTATTTCTGAAATTATATAGTTACTCTTGAAGTTTATTTCCTTAAATCTAAATTTTCTTAACTTGAAGAGTAAAATTGAATTTATACACGTCATAAAGGAAATTTTTTGATAGGTGACAAACTTTCTAATAATTAATTTACATGTAAAGAAGAGTTAGAATTTTACTAGGGATTGGGATTTATAGTTTAACTCTATCATTTGAAAAAGCCTTATTTGATGAAATAGATCTTATTATATTAATAAATATACCAAAAATATATTAAAATATTAATAAAAAATGAAGTAATAGAGAGAGCACCATGAAAGTCATAAAATTATTCCAATCCTAAGAGAGACCCATAACATCAAAAAGATAAATGATAAACTAAGTAATCATAGAAAAAATACCTATAGAGAGTGGGTATTTATCATGAGAATCACCCCATCTAGAGCCAGTGAGATCATGCCCTCCTAAACTAGGGTCCCATCCTAAGCCAAAATTATTTTAAATGCATTCAAATTCAAATTTCATTTCTTAGTATGCATGTGGTTATAAATGGACAAATCAAGTCGAGAAAACAATTGATATATAGATGGTTTCTAGCCACCTTGAGAACACCTAGGTAGATAAGTCCATTTTTTTTTCTTTGAGAGAGATGGAAAGCCCTACCCCTAATCACATGGAGAATGAAGAGGTGGATATCCTTTAATTTTACATGGATTTGGAAGAGGTGTATAGTACCTCTATGGATAACCTTTAGGTTAGTTACAATAACATTAATGTAATAAACTACGATGATATCCACCCCTCAAAGGTTCATTTCCACTTATCAGTGGCATATTCCTAGGTGTGGATAGTGGTGCACAATCCACATTATAAGGTGAATCCACACAATGATGAATAATACATTATAGGTAATCAAGTTCCATCTCCACTTCATTATTTTAACTCGAGACTATGAAATAACACTATAAATAACCATAGATTTATTATATATAGAAAAGTGAATGTTAGCAACAATATTAGATAAAAGAGATAAATTATTTTATTTCCATAACCAAAATAACATTTCCACTCTAAAATCATGCCAAACTTGGGTGTACACAATGGCATATTAGTACTATCTTCGAGGAGAATATGATGCCAAATCAAAGGGTTAGTGTGAAAGGGTTTAAATAAATGATGAATCCAAGTTGATACACCTTTGTTATTAGAAAAAAAACAATAAAAAGTGCATGAGAGTATCTAAATGCTTGTAGAAAGGGAAAACAAGATGCAACTCCCAAATTTGCATTAATCTTCTCCCAATAAGAAGTCGTTAATAAAGCAAATATTAATAAAAATGAGAAAGCTTAGTTTTGATATAGGTAGGCCATAATATTTTAAAATGTCTACTAAAATATCCAAGGAGGAATGAAGATCCCATATAACATTAAGTGTTTATATCATGGGAATATATGGGGATGGCCAATCATATACCATAAAATAAGTGTAGTTTTGGAAAGAGTAATCCACATATAATTTCCAATCTTTCCACCAAGGGAGAGAAGAAGTAGTAGATATTTTTTGAAGAAAATAATATGGAATAACACTAATAATTTCCTTGTATGATCCTTTTCCATAAAGGAATATTTATAATTTGCCTTCAATTCCTCCCATAAAACCCATAACTTAGATTGTTTGCAAAAATAATATTGTACCATGAGAATTTCTCTTTAAAATAACTTAAGAGAATGAATCCAAGGGAGTTGTACAAGAGGAACATAATGGAAATTAGTAATAAGATACCACTAGAGTGTTTTTTTTATGAAGAGGACTTTCCTATAACTATATCATTCCATAAAAATAAAGGCTTAACATTTTGCAAGACTTCTAAATACTTGTAATCATAGAATACCCAATAGTATTCATAGGGGCTAAACGAGTGAAAAAGTTAGAAACCCTATGCATTTCAAATATATCTACAATGAGGGGTATATTCATAAATGTAATGAAGGATAAACACTTCCCAATATTTATTCCCTTCAATGGCACATAAAATCCTTTTAACACAAAGAGTTTAATCTTGATGGGAAATATCAATCAAACCCATACCTCCCACCTGCTTATGAATACATAAATAATCCTAGGCCATCTTAGTCCTCATAAATATTACCCTTAAATATAAGAAGGGCATGAAATTCCTCTAATTTCATTAATATAAATTATGAGCATCTTTTAAGATATAATCATTCGAAGAACTCCCACAAATTTACTTGTCTTGCAATACACAATCCTACAAGGGAAAATAAATTTATGTGTCCCAAGTGGGCCAAAGTATTAATTTTTTACTTGAATTTTTTTTATTAATCTACATATTAGCATTTTTATAATGGGATTATAAAACATGTGAAACATCTGAGGCTTGTGTTTTTGTTTTATTTTATATCTCATACAAGCATTTGATGTTACTTTCACCAAACAATGTGTTATGGAATTAAATGTTTCCCATACCATAAATAACTAAAATAAAGATAAATTAACATGTTTATGTTTGCCATGGATTGGCTTCAGATTTCTTGGCTTAAATTTACTATAATAGGATATTAATATAATGTTGGGGCTTATTTTATCAACAAACTTATTTGTGTGTTCCTTCACAAGGAAAATCCATTATTTTTTTCCTTCTCATTTTCGTGTTGTTCATTTCAATTCATATCCTTCCTTCTCCTTCCCTCCCTACTCCAAATGGGTTCCTTGACCAGGAATTATGTCCCCCCAAAAAAATAATCATATGGAGTACATTGGTTGCAAGGTATGTTCATCATTTCCTTTGTTAAAAATTTCAACCATGATCCCTCACCTTTTTTCATTATGCATATTTTCTATCTCCTCTTTTATTATTTTAGTTTGATTTATTTTATTTTTATTAATTTTATGATTAAATTGATATAAATGTATTAACTACGTATATCAAAAATATGCATAGACATATATCAATCTTAAGGAGACTATATTGGATTTATCATGCACCATATTTATTAATACATCCATTACTATTTTTCCTAAATTTTATCCAATAGAACTATGGTTTACCAACCCATTCAAACTAGCTAATAATAACAAAATTTGGTATGAAATTCAACACTAAAATAAGAGATTAAGGGTAGTAAAAAAAAGTACCACTGAGACCAAAACACTCTCCATTTTATTTTTGTGGAAACCATACAAGACCCATCTCACAACTCAATCGATTTCCAAATAATATCAAATCAAAACATTTACTCAAACCCCAGTCTTCCTTCTTGCCAAGTCAAATCCATACTTAATTTATTAAAAACTAATTATTATATCTATGAAAAGATAGTAATTTTTTGAAAAAAATGATTAGCCCAATAAATTTTAAATACCTGATGCACCATGATCACATCCCCCATGACAATGTCTATTTTCCTTTAGTAAGGTGAATATTATGGCATTGACCACCTAGTGCTCCTTTCATAATGCAAAGATCAACAATATAAGCACAAAGTGGATTTATAATAATATACTTAAGTACCTTAAGAAGGGATTGACCCACAACAAGACACATCATAAAGGAATTTATGAAGGGTGAAACATAAAGATTGTCCTGATTCAAGTTGTTTTTCAACTGCATTCCACATGTTATAACAATGAAATCATGTAAAATATGTAAAATAATTATTTCTTGAATGATTTTATTATATAATAAAATGAGGAAAATATTATGAATCAAATACATCTACCATATAATGATAATATAAATGTCAAAAGGGGTCATTTATGTTTCATATAAATTTTCACTTAAGTTTTAAAGGAAAAGAGAAAAGAAACTCAATACGGGTATGGTTGAAAAACATGTTTGTTTGTGAGTGTGCTAAATCAAAAGATTGTGAGGAGATCCTCTTTGGCTTGGGAGGAAGACGTGCAGATAAAAAATAACTAAAGCAAACTTGTTTGTTAGACAAATAGTTGGGTGGATTGCCTAGCGATATCTAGATCCCAAAAGTGAGAGCTTCCTTAGGGGCTGTTAATCCACATGTTTCAAATAGTCAAGTGTATGGAACTAGAAAGAAGGTACTTGCATCAATAATCAAAATGTATTTAAATGAATACATGAAATATTGTTAAGAAAATAGACTAGAAATGATCTAATTAGTGATAAACTAATTAATACTAGTGTTAATAGGTTCAGTATGCTTCAAAAAATTTAAAAAGGATCTATGAGTGGTCAAAAACATAATAAAGGGGATTTTATTGGGTGTTGGTGGGTGAAATCAACTTACTAGTTTTTGGTGCCATAGGTGACCATCAACAATTGGGGTGACCATCAGCAATTATGCCTGATCATTGGTGGTTGAGGTATAATCATTGGCGATTGGCTATGTATTTCTAGTTTTGATCAATGGAAGATGATGGGATTCCATAGATAAATTTTAGGAATTAGGGAAGGGATAGATTAATTGTGAAATGGGACAAAAAGCATGTGAATATTAACAAATAAGTATACATCTTACCATAATTTAGATGGGTGGGTGATTGATGTAGTTAGCCTATTGGTGTAATCTGGCTTGATTCTAGTATAGTAACAATACTTAAAATCTCAGTTGAGAGTAGATGATGAGTTGGATCTAAATAAGATGGTTGATAATGCTTTATAATGCTAATGATGTTGATTGACCTGATTGATCTACAAAAGAAAACTCCTGAGTGCCTGAACTCTTGATAATTATTGTAGATTGATTTGACCTCCTAAACCTCTCTCTCTCTCTTATAGGCACAAGAAAAAGGTGGAATTAAAGGTGTGAGTGGGTCATCTAAATATAATGTGTGTATGCAAAGGCTTGAAACACAAATTAGACAAGGTTATATTTATAAATGGGTTGATGAAGCTTGTATGATCTTGTCTAAAAGGTAGACCCTGATTGTCGATGGATAGGGGTTCCCAAGTCTAACCTTTGATGGTCACCCTAGCCATCGACAGTCAAGGTCTATAAGGATAGGGTCTTGAAGGCTAGGGTTATTTAGTTAGGTAAAACTAAGTGTAGATTGGTTAGTTTAAGCCTGATAGGTGTAGGTTGGTCCCAAGGGGGTCTTAAGGTAGGTCCAAGGGTATTTTTGACATTCAAAATTGTAGGTGTGTAGATTTTTGGTGTCTACATTTTGCCCCTTTTTGTTGTGTAGCTTGCATGAATGAGATTCCAAATAAAATTGAGTATGGGTCAAGGGTCTAATTTCCCCAAGAGTGATAGGAGGTGTTTTCCCTCAAATTTTAAGTTGGTAAGGTAAAGATGAAGTGGGTACAGGTTTGATAAGTAGTAGATGGTGAGTCATGAAGTGTTGATATGAGGTCAAACATTTGAGATGTAAACATGTGTAGAGAATGTAATGAAAAGGAGTGATATCCAAGATCATGCATAGATTACGTTGCCAAAGTTTGTAAAAATAAGGGTCAATGCTAAGAAGGATAAGTGACATGTCAACCGTGTGATTACCTATAGGCATGGCAACTAGGAACACTCATAAAATCAAGTCTCCTAAGTGATATTTATGTATCTGGTGGGTATCCAAGGTAGGAAGTGCTTTCAAGGAAAACACAAATGGGTCAAGTGTCACATGTATATGAGGTAGGAAGTGTCCTAGTGAGACACAATTAGGTTAGTATGCACAAGGTGGTACAAAATGCAAAAGGTTTAACATGGAAATGTTGTCACTGTAATCAAAGGACTAGGCAAAAAGTGTCATAAAATTTCACACTAGATGGGACAAAAGAGACCAATGGTGAGGTGATGAGGTGGTTAAGCTAGTGGGATAAAGGCATCTCCAAAGTAGGCAAGATATTGATGTAAATTAGACAAATTAAACAAGGTTATATTTAGAAATAGGTCAATAGAGCTTGCCTACAAGGTTATGTTTTCTAACCATCGATGGTTAGGGTCCCCAATAGGTGATCATCAATGATCACCTTGACTATTAGTGGTCAAGGGAAACCCTAAAATGATAGAGGGTAAAAAGTAAAAAACAAAAGTAACTCTTTGTAATTGTTACTATTGTTAGCTATTGACTTCACTCTTGTGATTTTGGCATGTTTTGACGAGGCTTTGAGTTGAGGTGGGTACTACTCATTAGCTAGAGGTATGTGGTATATTCCTTGGGACAAGGATGCATGGAGCACAAGGATGTGGCTATGCACTTACTTGAGGGATCAAACTATGGAGGAGGTCATGAAATGAGGTAGGGAGTGCACTAAATTGGTAGATAGGCTAGATTTGGTTATTACTTGTGTTTGCATGGGGGGTAGGTCTATAATTTTGTTGTTTGGGCCTACATGCCCTATGTAGGGTTTTGGAAAAATGGGGTGGGTAGAGCATCAAATTAATGGGATAGGTGATTGTAATGGGTAGTAGGTAAGCTAGGTATGTTATGTAGGGTAGTATTTTTTTATTTTTTTCTATTTAGGACCATGGTAGTTTTGGATGTTTTGGTCATTGAATGCCCACAAGTGACCATCGATGGTTGACACCCTAGGAACTAGGGGTTTCTAATGATCAATGGTTAGTATGACCATTGACAGTTAGCTAGGATAAGTTACCCTTTGGTAAAAAAAGACTAAGTATTGAGGGTTTTTTGGGGGATAGTATAGGGTGAATTTCTTAATAGTTAGGGTTGGGGTAGGGGATTAGGTTTGAAATTTGGTCAAATGGGTTGGTTATTACAGTTAGGTCCAAGAGGTTAGGGTTAGGGATGTGTTTAAAATATAGGGTAGATGAGACCAATTAAGTTCTAAGCTAAGAATTTTGATTTGGTATAGGCTCAGGAGTATATATGTGTGTGTGTGTGTGTGTGTGTGTGTGTGTGTGTGTGTGTGTGTGTGTGTGTGTGTGTGTGTGTGTGTGTGTGTGTGTGTGTGTGTGTGTGTGTGTGTGTGTGTGTGTGTGTGTGTGTGTGTGTGTGTGACTATGTGCCACAGCCCTTCCCTACGCTACTCAAGGGAATGAATGTTGATGATTGGGCACATATGGAGGTAGTAGGGCTAAGAGGGATGGGGTAATACAAGCATGTGCTTAGGGATGCATCCATGATGGTAGCACTCATTGAGAGATGGGATCCCACTGTTAATACCTTTTTGTTACTGACTAGGGATATGACTATTCTCCTAGAAGATGTCCATATGATCACTCAACTCCCACTATGTGGTAAGGTGATCTACCAAATTAAGCAAGACGAGTGGGATGAGTATGTTAAGTATTTATATGGAGATGATAATGACCAGGTCTACTAGCACTCTAGAGGATTTAGTTATATAACACTATATGAGAAGGATCCCAAAGAGGAGACTTATGATTATGTTGTTGATCATGGTTGCTTTGGTGTCCTAGATTCTAGTAGTAGGAGATTCCCCTATGTATTATTGGTTATTTTAGTTGAGCTATTGCTTAGAAGGATAGTATTTAGGTAGGTCCCAGTGTTATAGGTCTAGATTTATAGAGAGATATGAATAATTAGACACCATAAGAGGTATAACATCAATGTTGGCATGGTTATACATTATTGGGCTTATGAGCACATCTGGGTTATGAGGCCTATGGTATTGTTGTGGATGGGGTACACCTACTTGGAGTTCCCTATTGGCTTTATGAGGTGGAGGGATGACTATGCTACATCAGGGGCTATAGGTGGATTACATGATGTTGAGTGGTTTAGGGCTTCCCTAGGTGGATTGGTAGCTATGGACATCACATAGAGACTGTACCTATAGTTTTTTATCTAAGATATAGGAGGGAGACCCTGACTATACAGAGATACAAATGGATAATGGGTTTCCAAGAGGGTGAGGTTGAGTTAATTCCCTTCAACCAAGTGTAGTACTAGTTTGACTTGTTATAGGATGTACTGGGTCTGCATCCATGGTATAAGATGTAAGACTCAAAGGCTTAGCTACTAGTGCCCAATCTTATTTAGATAGTTTTAGCTAGTGGATTTGAGGAGCTTCTTGTTAGGTATCCCATAGATGATGTTGGGTATATAGATGGATACATGGCTTGGTACCAACCTATTTATATAGATTTGAATGTGGGTGGAGATGACATAGGGGTAGCATCAGTGGTTATAAATCTAGCAACCTAGGGTGGACAAGAAAGGGAAACATTGGCCATGGCCCATGCTCAAATACAGGCTCTACATGGATAGGTGTCCATATTATAGGGATAGATTTAGGCATTATAAGGTCAACTTACCACCATTATAGGTGAGAGAGACCTACTTAGATAGAGGGTTCGAGCAAGTACAATAGGAATAGGAGGGTCACCAAACATAGTTCCTTAAGCATGCTATCTAGCTATAATGGTGGAGCTTAAATATTATGAGGTGATGGTATTAGACCAACTACCCTAGGCTATGAGGTATATATAATATAGAATGAGCTTGGTTGGTAGCCCATCAACATCTAATCTAATTCAGTGGGCTTCTATAGTACGTCGGGCAGGTGTCTTAGGAGGACCACCACCAGGTACAAGTGTAGGCATAAATGGGGCTAGTGGTAGTGGTGGAGGCCTGTGATTATGGTTAGATACATTATTGTGATGTATTATTTTGATACCGACCTATGACTGATGTAGAAAGATGTATATTTTTTTGAGAGAGCTGATACATTGTTAGATGTATTATTTTTTCATTATTTGATGTATATGATGTATGGTTTTTGATGGCATATATGATGGATGCTTATGGTTTATGATCATGGTTATGTCTTATGATTCTTGACTTATGGTTTGTGATGTTAATGTTCCAATTAGTAGCTTAGGCATGTGATACTAGAAAGATAGTTATGATGTTGTTATTTTGTGCATGGATATGATAGGATGTGTTATTGGTGGATGCATGTTATATGATAATGAAATGGTTTTGTTTATGGACACATGGATGAAATGGTAAAAGGTATATGTTATGATGTCTTTCTCATTGATTTGGTTTATGTTTATATTGGTGTAATGATATGCTTATAAGCTCATATGATGTGATAATTTTAAATGGATAGGTTCATGTTTATGGTTTGTTGTGATATGCTTACATTGTGTTTGGAATATAGAGAGATAGATGGTGTTATTGGTTGACATAGTTGATAATGTCCATACTTTTGATGTGATGCTTGTTGTTCATGATCAGAAAGGTAGAATGTGAATATGATTAAATATGAACATACATGAAGTAAGTAGGTAAAAAACTAGATGTATAAGAAAGTGATAAGAATCATGAGAGGTATATCCACATAAACTGATAGAAGATAAGAAAGAGGAATGTGATGCACTTTTATTGGTAAAGATTGACTCAAAACCCAAAGATAGATTGGCTTCATGAAGATAATCCTTTCAAATGCTTTGCATTAGTATGTTTAGGTTGATAAATAGGTATCTTGATCACATTGTGTCAAGTAAGCTCATAGTCATGTGCATATGATATGTAAAGGGAAAATGGGTGAATTTAGAATTGTTAGTGAGACTAGGCTTCCTTTTCTATAGGTATCCAAAGAGGTAATATAAATAAGTTTATGTCCATATATAAAGTGTAGAGTAATCAATGTGATAATTATACTAAGGAGAGTTGATTGTGGCTTTCCAAGATTATTGCTTTTATGAGATCCAATTATAGCTTCTAAAATTCATTTGCTTTTGCTTGTGGGTTTTTTCTATTTTGATTTTGCTTTAGGGTAAGGGAAACTGATCTATGTAGGAAGCTTCTAATAAATTGATAGATTTTGACAACTACTTTACTCATCCCTCCTTCAAGGGAGTGGTTTAATTTTAGGTGCATAGTTCAAATGCTTTTGATAGTTGTCCTTCAAGGAAGTAGTCCACCTTATGTTTGGCAACTTTAGATGATTTTTCAATAGCTATCCTTCAAGGGAGTAGTCCATGAATGCTATTAATGACCCATAGATTATTTTTGACTTTTGGCATTGTTGTTTCTTTTATTTTATTTGACATAAAATTGCTTATACATTCTCAATGGATTACCTTTATGAAGCCAAAACTAAGATGACATGAGGGTTCAGTAGGTGAAAAAGAGGTATAGGTGATAACGACCATAGGAACTGATCTCAAAGAGATGGGAAGTATGATGAGAATCATGCCATGGATAGAGATATGGTACTCAAAGTTCAATATTAAGCTATAATTGTGATGGATAATCACATGATTCATTTTTAGTCACTTGCCCTTAAAAAGAGGGAAATGAATGTCATTGCAAGGGATGAGCTTAAGTTAGACAAATGGTAATCATGATCCCTATTTAACAATAGAAGGGATGTAGATGCAATATGTTGAGAGTCTAAGGTTTTGGTTTGCCTTCTAAGGAGGACAAATTATAAGCCCTTGATCCATACTTATGGGTTATGATATAGGGTCCAATCTAATTGAAAACAAATTTACCCTTTTTTCTTTTCTTCATATTAGTTACATGTTGATTTTCTTTGAGGACAAGATCTCTAGTGTTAAATTATTAGACTTTTAGTTATTTTTTATAGGCACATTTAATTCATTGTTGATAGACATGAAGATGGGAAAGAGCAGCCAAATGATGCTCATCAAATAGCTTAATTTGAGCTAAATGTTCTTGATGATAATCATCTTATAAGATAAGATCGTGAAAATATATGTGAAGAGAAGGTATTTGGACTTCAAGAGGCAATACAACCTTCGCTCCAACATAAGAGAAAAAGGTGTGGTACCTATAGGAGTTTAGATACTATTATGATATGCCCATAATTTGAAAGGGATGTGCAAGTGCCAATGCCAAACTAAGGCATTGACCATTTTGGTAAGCATGATGTTAAAGGTTTTGTTAGAGGCTTCTACTTGTCCATTTTCTTGTGGGAGATAATGTGATGAAAAACTAAGTTTAATTCAAAATATGTCACAAAGACCTTAAACTTGTTTATTTTGTAAGTATTTTTCATTATCAGTGATGATCCTTTGGGGAACATCAAAACAACAGATGATGTGATGGGTAATAAATTTGATAATCTTGTCACCTTTTGTTGAGACAAGGGGAATAACTTCTACCCATTTGGTAAAATATTTAGTTGCACTAATGATATAATGATGTGATTGTGAAGAGTGGGGGTTGATTTTACTAATAAGGTCTAGACCCCATTGTGAAAAGGGCCAAAAGTCTATAGAAACATGAAGACCATTGCTAGGTGTATTATGTAAATTAGCATGTTGTTGAAACTTGACACACTTTTTCACATAATCATAATAGTCTTAGTTAAGGGTGGGCTAGTAATAGCCTAGGTGGAGGATGCACTTAGCCACAATGAGTCCACCAAATTACCCCCCACATATACCCTCATGTGTTTCCTTGATAGCATGAGAGGCTTCTAGACCATGGAGGCAATGGAATGGGAGGCCATCAAAACCATGTTTGTAAATAATTCCTCTCATAATGGTGTAATGGGAGGTGATCTAAATAAATTTCTGATGGGCATTCTTAGAGAGGCCAGAGGGAACTATGCCACGGTGATGGTAGTCAAAGGTTTGTTGATACCAAAGTTCAAGCATAATCTCTTCCACACTAAAGATGGTTGGAGTGTCTGATTTGGTGTAGGAAGGTTTAGTGAGGTGATGGATAATGATTGATAGTTTGGTGTCTGAGGGTACTAATGAGATATGAGAGGCCAGCAAAGCTATGGTATCGACAAATTTATTGGTAGATCATGGTGTGGTCTAAATTTGGTAGTGTTCTAACGATGTTAAAATTTATGTAACTAATTGTTTGTATATTTATAAAACCTCATTCTTACACTGGTAAATGTTGGTGACTTGGTTGACCACAAGTTGGGAGTCACCAAAGATATTGATTATTCTGAATCTTAAGGCTAAAGTAGTTTAGAGACCTATTAGTAGGGATTCATATTTAGCCACATTGTTGGTGCATTCAAAGTTGAGTTTAAATGACAAAGGAAGTGGTTCATTGATAAGGGGGATAAGGATGATATCACCCCCCCCCAACATGCTGACATTTGGAACCATTAGAAAACATGGTTACATGATCAGTAAAATCTTCTTGAGGCAGCCATGTGATTGACTCATCTAGAAATTTAAGAGGGGGAGGTTGGGTGTCTATTAGGGGTGTGTCAACCAATTGGTAAATAATGAAATTTACCTTGATTAATTTATACTAGAGGAACTCACTTAGACATACACTAGTTTTGTTATGGTTTGGAGTGCATATACTTGAGGGGGTCAATATTAGTTATGACAAAATTTTATGGTTAAGAAGGTAGTGGTAAAGTTTGGTGGCCATGAAGAGTAGATCCAAACATAGTTTCTCAATATGTGTGTATCAAGTCTCATAGTCAACAAGTGTGAAGTTAATGTAATATATGGCTTGTTCTTTATGGTGTTTATCCCAATGGGAAAGCATTGCCCCTAGGGAATGGTCTATGGCAAAGATATAGAGGTATAAAGTATGGTCATCCTTAGGAGGTGTAAGTATAGGTGGAGATAGTAGGTACTCTTTGAGTGTATCAAAGGCCTTTTGACAATCAACATTCCACTTAAAAGAGATGTCCTTTTTCAAGAGGTAGTGGAAGGGTTAACACCAATCAGAGAGTTGGGAGATAAAATTATGAATGTATTGGAGCTTCCCTTATAAAATATGGAATTACTTAATATTGGTTAGAGGTGGTATCTCAAAGATAGCTTTAATCTTGGCCGGGTCAACCTCGATTCTTCGAATGAAAATGATGAAGCCTAGAAGTTTGCCTAAAAAGACCCCAAAAATACATTTCTTGGGGTTGAGGCAGACATGATAATGGATAAAGTGCTCAAAAATAATCTTGAGAATAGTTAAGTCATCTTTACAAAGTTTGGACTTCCTAAGAAAGTCATCCACATAGTCTTCGATGATTGTATCGATAAGGTCATGGAAGATGTAGGTCATATCACGTTGGTAGGTTACACCAGCATTCTTAAGATCGAAGGGTAGGAATATATAACATAAAGTCCCCAATGGGGTGATAAAGTTAGTTTTGTGTTGATCTTCAGGGGAAATCAAAATATGATTATAACCTAAGAATTTATTTATGAGTGAAAGCATCTCATGGTCTATTGTGAGATCAATAAGTTGGTCGATGATAGGTAGAGGAAAGTCATACTTTGGGTAGGCAAGGTTTAGGTCATGAAAGTCCACGTAGATATGTAGTTCCTTTATAATTTTTTTAATAGGAACTATGTTTAAAACCCACTAAGGATAATAAATGGGTTGAATAAATTTGACATAAAGGAGGTATTGGAGCTCTTCTTTGACAAGGAGAGCTATGTAAGGATACATGAGGTAGAGTTTTTGTTTGACAGGCTTGAAATTGTGATTACTCATGATGTTTTAGGTGGAAATGGTTGAGTCAATACCAAACATGTCATCATATGACCAAGTGAATGAAATATTGTGATCCTAGAGGAAGGTAGAGAAGTTATGTAGTTTTGTAAGGGTGAGAGTTTGGCATGATTTGACAACATGGGGGTTGTCTAGAGTGCCTATGTTAATATTAGTGGTGGGTTAATTCAACATGGTTGAGGTCTCTGGAGCTAAGGATTTATGGATGGAGAGATCAGGTGCACCAAGGTAGGTGAGAATAAAATCATTATCCTAGCACTAGATAGTGTGAATGGTAAGAGAGTCTTCCCCTACTAGTTCAAGATGGACTAAAGGGATAGAAATGAGTACCCCTTAATTTTTATAAGTTGGGGGGCTAAGGGTAATCATGCTAATGAAAAAAATAATTAGGTGCGATGATGTCATCATCCTCACCCATAGGTGGAGGGGGTGTTGGTGAGGAAGGGGTGTTGGTGAGGAAGTGGTCTCTTCAACAATGGTAGGGGTAGTTTGTTTGAATTTCTTCTAATTATGTAGAATGAAGTTGAGGTCATGCTTCTCATGAGGATTTCAGGTCTCAATCAAGGTCAACATGTGTGGGTCATGCTCATATCATCCTAAATGAAATCCCTTCTAGGGATACCTGTGAAGGTATAGTTTAGCAATGTTTGGGTTGTCCAAATAAGAGAAGGTAGAGGTGAATGGCTGCGGTGGAGAGGTAGTGGTGGTAACATTAATCGGGTTATTAATTCCCCCATAGATAAAGTGGGTTTGACATCTCAAATGCCCCAAAGGGGTAATGGCTCCAATTTTAGGGTCATAACCTAGTTGGTGGTTGAGGCTTCTATATTATTTTGGAGTCTAGAAGGTGTCAAGGGTAAGGAGGTAGTATTCTCCAAGGGTAAGGCATTGAAAGGTGGGTTTAAAAGGATCAATTATGGGTATCTAGTCCATAAGGATGGAAAAACTAGTAGATGCCTTAGTATAAGGGGAAATAATGGCTTCAATTTCTATGGGTGAGGGCTTGATGGTGGTTATTTGTAGTTCTTTGAATGGAGGTAGGAGAATTTCATTAGGTTGGTAGGTTATATTACATGCTGCAAAATGGATAAGGTCAACTTGTAAGGTAATAATTTGATCTTTATGTTCAAACTTGACACAACAATGGAGGGTGGAAGGTACACAACCCATGTCTTGGATCCAAAGTCTCCCTCATAAAACATTATACTAGAATTCACCTTCGATCACATAGAAGAGTTCAAGGAGCATTTGAGGTCCCAACCAAATATAAAGGATGATGGTTCTAAGGGTATTATTCATAATGTCATTAAAGGATCTAAGGATGGTTGAATTTTGAGACATGACATTGTCTAGTAGCTTGAGTTACTCATAGGCATGGGAGGAGATGATGTTGATACTAGCTCCCCCATCAATCATAACCCATTTGATGCGGGTTTGGTTGATGTATGTTATAATAAAAAGAGGGAGATATGGGTTTTTGGGTTGGATATAAGGTATCTATGAGTCTTTGAAGGTAATAAGGGTGGAGAGATAGAGACATCAACAAATTCCTTTATATGTTGGGATTCTCCTAGTCTAACCTCAATGGCTTACATAGCCTTAATCATGGCCTGACAATGGTGAGGTGAGGTGGAAATGAGCTCGTAAAGGTTCATTTTAGCTAGGGTTTAGTGAAGTTATTTAAGGATGATCCTCCTAATGGATTCAGAGGAGATAGCCTCTAAAGTGCCTAAGATGGTGACTTTGGGCCTAGCTACAGACATGGAGGTTTGGATCTAGTTTGGTTTAGGGTGAGTCAGTGGGTTTGGCCTTCCCTTTATCCTTTTTTTATGATCATGTGACTACATTAATGGTATGGATGGAGGGTAAAAGTGTGATTGGGCATTAGGTAGATTTTTCATCACTCTGAGGTGAGAGTGGGGGATTAGGAATGTGTTGGTGATTGGCTATTAGGTGTAGTGGTGGAGGAATGGATAGAAGGTCATCTATTAAAAGATCATCCTCATCATAGAGTTAGTGGATAATGGTTGTAGAGCTTTGAAATTATCTATGTCATGCCTAGTTGTCCTGTGATAGGAACAGATTTGATAGTTATTGTACCAAGTCAGATTTGGAAAAAGAGGATTGAAAGGTTTGATAGGAGGTAGTGTGAGGTAGGAGGTCTAAAATAATCTTTTAAGAATGGTCATATAGGATTATTCTAGATGTAATAAATTTTTAGGGATCATGGTTTAGGTTGGTAAGATGGGCATGTCAGTGGCAATAGGTTTGGTGAGACATGGTTTGGGTAAGGTGGTGTTTCTAGTTGATGGTTTGGGTTTTGGTACATTGGTAGTTGGGGTGGTTGAGTTTAATGGTCTAACTATTGGTAATCTAGGAAGGACTGGTGCATTAGATAATATGTGGGCAGGTGTAATCAATGATAGTGGGTGACATGTTAAAGGGGGGTTGCTTTTTAGGCAAAGTGGAAGGGTGAGGCCCTAAGATAAAGGGGAAGGTAGAGCGAGGTAGAGTCTTAGTCATGCATCCCTTCAATGTTTGTATCCTCTTGGTTGTTGTGGGTTGAGACCTAGGTATAGGCATGGGTGAAGTTAAGGATGGGTGAACCAAACTCTGAGTAGGGAAGGCACCAATAGTTTTGAAATGTTTGGTTGGTGATATGGTGACTATTTTGGTTGACTGAGAAGGTGGGGGGTTGGTAGAAGTTTAGATTGGTTTAAGAGGAGGTGGACAGATGATGGATTGGTTGGATAGGGGCATGCTAGAAGGTTTAGGTTTATTGATGGGAGGAAGCCCTAACTATTTCTAGAAAGTGGTTTGATCCATGTCTATTTTTGTAGCCATACCTAACTTTTGAATGAGTTTAGAAAATGGTTTGTATAATGGTCTAGCCTCTAGCGTAGTAAGTACCAAGGAGACACCTATGGGTTGAGGAGGAGGGTTGATATCCCTATTTGTTTCCTCAAGTAAGGGTGGTAAGTTTAGGTAGGGTGGATGCCCTATGAGGGGTGTTTGTGAAAGCTTTTCTCCCCTAGGCACGATGTCCATAGTTGTGTCCTGGTCTATAGTTAGGGGAGATGGTGGGCTAGGAATAGTTGTTTATTTAAGTTAATTATCCAAAGGGGTACTTGACAATTCCAAAGCCTCTATGAGTGAAGCTAAGGAAAAATGAACCTCCTTGGTTTGGGCCTTTGAAGGAAAGGAAAGTGACTTTACCACCTCTATAGAAAAAGTGGGGGAAAAGCAAGTAGGTTAGATGATAGGCACATCAAGGACCATATTGACCGTGTGGGCGTCATGAGAATATTCAGCTTGTTTATCCTTGGCTTTGATAGGGGCATGGTTAAGAAAATATTTCCTAAAGATGTCAAGAGATTAATTTTTAAGGGCATTGGGATTATCTAAAATGAGTTACCCTTTGTCAATAAGACTCTAAACAACATTATTGAAAGTATCACATCAACTAGCATCATGTTCAATTACTTAATGACAAGCACAGAGGTCATTCTAATTGTACCAAGTAGGTAATGGATGAGAAGAATCAAATATGTTGGGGAGGTTTGGTGGGTAGAATTTGTATAAGGTTAGATTTTAGTAGCTTCTTCAAAACTGAGGTATAGCATTCTCCAAGTGGAGTGAATTATTTTTGGTTTCTTTAGTTTGGTTTCTTTGTATTTTGGTTAGAGGTAATGGGAGATTTTTGTTGATTGAGATTGGGTGGAGGGTTGGTTTTAAGGATGATGGCATTCATGGTTCCCTTAGTCTTGGTTTTAGTATTGGCTCAATTATCGAGTTTGGAGGAAGAGATTTCATTGGTATTCAAGGTAGAGTTCTTGCTTTGTAACTTCAATTTACCCTCTTTTATGACCTAGTTTTCTAGCTTGCATGCCATGGTGAAAGCCTAATCAAAATTTCTAAATCTTTGGACACGTAGTGTAGAAGATATATGTTTGATATAGGCTCAAATGAAAATTTCTATAAGTTTATTTTAAGGTATGGAAAATGAAAGATTATTAATCAAGCTTCTCTAATGGCTAAAAAAATTGGCAATGGACTCATCTAAAATTTCTTGATAGAATAGTGCTCCGTGATAGAGACCTTCTTAGAAATGTTAATGTAAAAGTGATCTAGAAAGACTTGTGCTACTTGGGTGAAAGAAAAGATGGAATACTTGGTGAGGGCACTATACCAATCGATTGTTGGGCTAGATAAAGACATGGGGAAGGTTTGAAGGAGAAGGGCATAATTGTAAGCAATCATGTAGCATGCATGACTAAAATTCCTAAGGTGTTATTTGGGGTCCTCCTTGCTTTAAAATTTGGTAAATTTTGAAAGATCTCATTGAGGAGGGTAAGGTCGGATGGAGATAGAAGGATGAATAGGTTTGTTATAAATATAATCATAGGATAAGATGTTATGAGCCCCTGAAATGGATGACTCAAGGTTGGTCATCTTGTCCATGAGCATTTTCATTAGGTCAGTTTGAGGTGGTGCACCAAAAATATTGTAAGGCTGATATTGTGGTTAAGGTTGGGTAACATATTGGTAATTTTTTGGTAGTTAAGAGGCTAACACATATTGGAATGTGGATACTAGAGGTTGGGTAGGGTAGGTGGATGATGGTGGTTGGGTAATGGGTACATACCCTTGTGGGTTATTGATGTATCCTAGATTGGGTTCAATAGGTATTGTTAAGGAGTCCTTGTGGATTGGGCATGGGTGGTAGTTGGGTTGGTCATAAAAGGTGAGGTAGTGACTTTTATACTAATAGGTGGTGAAGTAGAATGGATAGATACCCCTAATCTTGGTAAAGTGGTATTGACCAATGGGTTAAGTTTGATAGAGGGGAAGTTAGTAGTACTGGTAGTGGGTGCTCCAAAAATAAGTGGAGTATGATGGGTTAATGGTTGGGTTGTCCCCAAGGTAGAGGAGTAATTAGTAGGAACAGAAGGTGTAAGGGTAGAATTTGGTTAGATAGGTTAGTTTTTAGTTGTGGCATGAAAGGGGCTAGTAAATGAAGATGTCTAGGTGGTTGAAGGTTGGATGGTGATCAAAATAATAGGGATACCCTTCATAAGGTGGGATGGCATGCCATAAAGAGGATTGTGAGGTGGATTTGAAACTAGGATATGGTGAGGGGAGGTGTTAAGATAGTGTTGAAGGGAAACTAGATTATTGTCTAAAAATTTGGTAAAATCCATGTCTCCGTAGGGAAATACCTAAAGAAAAGTAGGGATTCCCAATGTATGAGGTGAATCTTCTACCTCAAATATGTACATCATAGATGAAGAGGTAGAAGAGGTTG
>JARHVA010007480.1:107500-307500 GCA_037957365.1 Torreya grandis | reverse complement strand
CACTCCTCAAGCCTATGCTTTTCATTCTCCTTCTAGGACTTGGATTTAGGCACCCAATACTTATGATCTTATCAACCAATTACAAAATCCAAAAGCCAACATATCCATCCTTAATTGTTTAAGTCTATTATTTTCAAAGATATATTGTGTGATGTTACTATACCCAACAATATTGATCCCACATATTTTTATTATTTTGTTAAAAATTTATAAAGTAGTTAGAATCTCATCTCCTTTGAATTGGATGTGTTTTCCATCCAAATTCATGCACTGATTGTTTCCTCTATACACTACATAAGTTCATAAAAAAATACACGAGGGTTATATTTATACTTTTCCTCCATATTTAGATACTCAAAAACCATTGAACACATATAAATCATTATCTTGAACCTTAATGTACCTTATTTAAATATCATAGTGCCTCACAAACTCATTCCCATAGGAAAATTTCAAATATATGATGTGGTAAAAACTAGTAGATCTAATGAGGTTATTCATGATTATGATTTTTAAGATAAAGATGATTATGAACTGGATGTCATGTATGAACATTATCCACAAGCTAGCTTTACACCATGTGGTACTAAAGATTATCATCATGACATAAATATATTATGTATTGGTTTATTTTAATATAGTGCCCAAGAATATGGACAACCATTCCAATACCCTATGCTCAATGAGATACCAATACTTAGGGATAAGGGAAAGAAACCTATGGAGAACACTTTTTTAAATACTAATAAACCAACCCAACCTATTCATACTAAACCAAATCACTTCTAAAAAACTATCACATGATTTAGATATGTAAAACTAAAAGGTGGTGAATATATTAAATTGGTAAAAAATGAAAAAAATCATAAACAGTTAATAACATTAGTTCCTTATAATCAATACTTCATAATGATTACATAAGAGAAACAAAACATGAATAAATACAATTTCAAACATACCATGAAAATATTAATGATTTCAATTAGAACTGTCCAATGAAAAATACAAAAAATAAGAGCATGAACCTACACCTAAAATCTATGACCATGATATACCTAATGATTAATCATATAATGGACCTATAAACATTCATGCATTTATTTCTAATCAGCATTCAAGTATATACGACATAATGATTGACATTGGTTCCAACATGAATATTATTATTATGTCATTATTATCTAGTCAAGGATAATTTTAGTGAGATTTACTTACCATGACTATGATACTTCATAAATATGATGGAATTAAAATCACACCACTTTATTTTATTACACTAATATTTACACTTAGACCTATGACCCTTATAGTATGGTTATATGCATTTATTGATAAAATATATTCTATTCTATTACTTTTATGCCTAGATCTTAATAAAATGAGAGTGATACCTTTGATGCTACAACATTGTCTCAAGTTCATATCTTGTTATAAAGTACACACCATTTGTATAACACCTTGTGACATTCTTATTATACCTTTGATATCACATTTGTGATCATATAGTGTGATTCATAATGATTATATCATTAAACCATGTGTGATATCTACTACTATTCCATCACCATCAATTATGGTTTCTACTATGTTTGAGTATATGCCACCATCACCATTAATTATTATTTATACTAAATTTGTACCTCCAATGCCATCACTATCTCTGGTATGAGCTACTCAAGCTCCATCTCCTACAACCTAAACCTTTGATTCCTAAATTTCATACTTGTCCACATCCCAATATTAATTTACAACCTATTACTATGGATCATATAAAAGCATGTGTTTTATCATGAAATATTCTTATGGATGCTTTTGTATAAGCTTAAACAACCCTTGTATCTCACTCTCCACATATCTCTCTTTTGGATGATGATTTCACTTATTAAAGATCTTGTGGATACATTTTTGATACTTTAAATGAACATTTGACTCTAATCCTCTAGATTATCACTTTATATTTCAAATAATTGCCTACTCATGCTACCCCACATCTTAAGATTAATTTTTATATCATTATCATAATATATTATAATTATTGTAGATGGATTCTTTATTTCTTATGTCATATATTTCATATTCTTTCCTTTTTATAGATAGATATTAGTGTTTATGGGTCCCTTTCCCATTAACAGATGTTCTCAAAAAAATTATTTGGTCTGGCTTAATAGACTAACCATTAAGGCATTAAACACCACTTTTTTAATCAAAATATATTTCCATTAAGTATATTATAATATTTAAACTTAATAAAGAAGATTAAACTATGTAGGATTGAAGACTATCATAACCTATATTCCCCCTTATACCAAATAATAAAACATTAAAAAAACACCATTTAATCTATCATGATGAATTGGTCACCCCTCGGGTGTCATTATGAACTTGAACTATGCTCTGGACATGATTTTTCTCTAGTACCTCTAGGAATTGGCATTCCATCTACTGTAGATAAGAATGTGCCTTAACAATTATAGAAAAAATCCATTTAATAACCCAAATAGAGAAGAATTGTGTGTTTTTTTATCTCTTCCTACATTCCCCCATTTCCTTCAACTTACCCTTTTTATCCTCCCACCATGGAGGAGCTTAAATGCTTCCATGATAAAAACATGAATCATCCATTTGACTGGTTGTAGCCTCACTAGCATCCTATGCATAGCTCTCTATTTTTCTAGCAGATGGAGAGGGACTAATATTTCTTGTGAATTTTATAGAACCACTCCCTTTTCTTCTCACTCCTTCTCTTCCCCAAAACATAATGCATCCACTTATCTTTTAAAAAAAAGGGTTTACAAACCTATCATCCATAGCCCTGAAAATTGACATAAGAACAAAGCCCAAATCATCCTTCCCCAAGAAGGAAATCTCAATAAAGGGGGCCTCCTAGTCTTTATCCAAAATAACCATATGTAGATTACCACCAAATAAGATAGTCAAGCTAGAATTCACATTCACTCACCTAATTTATTCCAATAAATTAGCCCCAAAAATATTTTTAGTTTCCTTTGTAACTTTCAATTATGGAGACCAAAACACATTTAGTAGATGCATCCTTGACACAATACCTACAAAGCCCATCTCCCTTAACTTAAGACCACCAAAACATATTAGTCACACCAGGGTTTCTAATACTTATGATTTTATTATGCATAGCTTAGAAGCTCAACCACCTAAAATCATAATGTATTCACTCGAGGGAGCACAACTGATATAGTTAACCTCCTAAGGATCTTTCATGTCCCTTCTTGATTAGGCATCTAATCCATGTCATAAAAATAACACCTCCATCATTATAAGATCTGCCACCATTTTCACAAGCCTCAAAAGGACTAACAGTCATAAATCCACAATTTTTATTCCATCATAATCAAACCAATTCTCTTTATAGTTATCAACCCTTTAATCCTCACTTTGATCAATCCTAACATTCACTAGTTAATCTGACACCTTATTTCTTTCACAAAAGTAATGGGCATAAAACAAAATTTGAAAGAGCCCCATCTTTGTGCAAGCCTACAACAAAATATTTTCCAAGTGACAGGATTTGGCCTTTCGAAGATAGAGAGCCTAAATTATAAGTTGAGTATCACCCTCTATATCTAAACACTCTACTCCACACTCAAGAGCTAACTCAATCCTTGCCACCACTTTTTATGCGTTTTCTTAATTATTAGTCCCTTTAAGGATATTGAAATAAGGTACTCAAATTCAAGATCCACTACATTATTTTATCACACATCCTACTCTTAATTCCCTAAGATTACCATAGCAAGATCCATTAAAATTTATCTTCAACCAACCTAGCTTTAGGGCCTTCTAAACTGCTAAAGTTCTATTTTTATTTTTAGATATCTATTATTGACCCTTTAACAAGAGGGGGAATTACATATTTCCATTTATCACACATTTTTAAATACCATTGGGATATAAATCCTTGCTTCCTCTTTAGCTAAGAAGATGATACTTATGAAATAGAAAGTTCCATATCGCGTAACAGTGCATGCAATGGTCTTTATTTATCCTCAAAAATTTTGGCATTACACTCTTTCCAAATATTCCATATCAAAATTTCAAGACCACACCTCCACAAAATATATATGGGTGCTTCACATCACAATTAGCCAAGAAAAAAAATCCATCCTCAGTGGTGAGGGCCAAGCCAAAGATAAATCAAACTTATTGCATAGCCAAACCCAACAGCAAAATGAAAAGGAACAATTAAAAAAAGATGATTCATTGACTACTCTTCTCATTTACACGTAAAAAACCTTAAAGGACCTATAAATCCCGTTTTCTTCAATTTATCATATGTTAGAATACAACTTTGAAAAACTAGCCAGGTAAAAGCCTTGGCTTTTTACAAACCTTCTTTGCCCCAACATAAAAAGCATGCCCAAAAACGAGACTCATCAGCCACCTATAATATATGATAACTAAGTTTTTTTAATAGATTATTATTTTATCTTCAATCTAATCAATCTGATCATATTTATTATTAATAAAAAAATTCCCTTTGAAAGGCAAGCCTCCAAAGCCCTTCCTTGATCCTGTGGGATTGGAAGATTAACCAATTTTTTCTAATTACTACCTAGCCTAACCAAAATTTATTGAGAATCCAAATAATCCACCACTTTATAACCCTATAGAACTTAAAATATATATATCATCTTTGCTACTTCAAATATTTTTGCTATGGTTCTATGCCTATTCTAAGCATCTTACCAAATATCCACTTTTTGACCATTGTTAATCATCCAAGAAACATGATGGGAAATAATCGACCTACATTTAAATTAAAAAAATCAACACATGAGAGACTCTAGGTGGATTAGCCATTGAAACCAAACTCTCCAAATCCTTTGATACCAAATAATTTTCTTGAAGTATTTTACACCAAATACTATCAGAATTGGAAACCATCAGCCATACCAGCTTAGTTCCTAGAGATTAATTATAGAACTAAAGTTCCTTAATACTTGTTCCACCATTATGTTTCCTTTTTAAAACATCCTCCCATTTCATTATAGGAATATTCTTAACTTCTTATGATCCTTTCCATAAAAAATTCTTCATTATCTTATTTAGAGACATGATAACTTATTTAAGAGGGCACAAAATAGAAAAATAATAAGTTTGAAGAGCTCCTAAGGCAGCCTTAATTAAAATCATACATCTCACTAAGGAAAGCCAATTTACTTTCCATTAATATAACTACATTTTGAATTTATTAATTAAATCATTATGTAAACCTACCTTTCCTACACCAACAAAGAGAGAAACCCTGAAATATTTTCTAGGAAGTTATCCAATATTAAAACCAAACTCCTAGCCATATTTTTTTGAAAAAACTAATCATAATTTACAATGTACATTTCTCATTTACTTTCATTAAATATCTTCCTTGAAACCTATTCATAGAACTTTAAGATATATTTTAATTCTTCAACTTCTCAACCAAAGCTTGACCAAAGAGGAAAGTATCATTTGGAAATTTATGATGAAAGAGACTTTTTGTATTATCCACCACTTTAAAACCCTTTAGTATCCCAATTTATTTAACCTAACCAACTAATTTTTTTAATGCCTCTGTCATAACAATGAAAATAAAAGGGGAAAGGGGTTATCCCTACCTCAATCCTTGTGAAGCTTCAAAATAACCTGTCGAGCTACCATTAATCAAAATTGATAATTTACGCCCAATAACACAAATCTTTATTCAAAATAATTTTACTCAAAATATTCAGTAGAAAACACAAATTCAACCAATCATAGGCTTTACTAATATCTTACTTGACCAACATCACATTATGATGATTATGAGAGAGAATGAATAATCTCATGAGCCACGATAATACCTTCTTGAATATTCCTACCAAGAACAAAACATGTTTATTCTTTTGAAATTATAATATAAAAAAGAGGTTTGATCATGTTATCCATTTCTTTATAAAAAATTATACATTGTATTACACAATACAACTAGTCTAAAATCACTGAAAGAGACCTTAGAATCCCCTTTTGTAAATATAAGAAAGAAATTAACACTCAAATCTAGGGCTACCTTCTTTATTTCTCTATATTCTTCCACCATTTTCCACACCTCCTCACCCACCACCTCCTAAAAATTTGAAATAACATCATTGGGAAACCATCTGAACTGGGTGCTTTATCCTTAGCCATCAAAACTATATTGAGTCTAATTTCTTATAAAGAGAAAGGAGACAAAATTTTGTAATTCATTACCTCCATTATCAAAAGGTACACCAAATCCAAAAGGGATATTTGATACTCCAAATTAGACCTATCTTCTCTATTTAGCACTTATTAAAATAAATGAACATCTTCCACCCATATATTCTTCAGGGAATCCAACAGATCCCAAGCTATCCATATCAACTTCCTTTTGGCTCAAAATGAGAGATGAAAATTGGCCAAATTCCTATCACCATATTTAACCCAATTATCTATAGATTTTTGTTTCTACAAAACTTCTTCCCATTGAATTAAATCTTTATAATCCCTCACCAAAAAAATTTCCTTAGCATGAGCCTGAGCATCCATTCTAAATAGATAAACCTACTCATTGAGATTGTGTAACTATGATTCAGCCCTCATTTTTTCCTAAAAATATTCCTAAAATGCTCTTCATTCCACTTATTTAACATACCCTGAATGAATTTAAGTCTCTTACTCATTTGATCCATTAGGGATCCCATGGGCAAAGGACACTTTTGCCACCATAACTGAATTAGTGGAAAGAGGGATGAATCTCTTAGACACATTAATTAAAACATAAATGGGCACCTTTCAGGTGTTTTATCACATTCTATTTTCAATTTTATCAATAGATGGTCTGAACCAGAAAGATACAACAACTAGCTATCCACCTTACATTTCTTTGAGGCCAATTATAAGAGACCAACAATCTATCCACATGCTTAGCAATATTTCAAAACCTAATATTCTATTTATTCCAAATTAACTAACCAATTTTTGGTTCAACATCCTCAAGGTCATTATTAAGAACAAACCCATCAAAACATTAAATTGATTATTGGCCAAACTTAACTCCACCCCTTTTTAATTTTGCATTAAACACTGTATTAAAATCACCCCCCAAAATAACTTTTTACACCAAAAACCTAATCAAAACATTAGATAAATATAGCCAAAACTAAGACTTCAAATCCACCCCCTGAGGACCATAGACATTTAATAGTTAAAATTGAATATCCAAGATGAAACTTGATATTCTACACAACTATCAATTACTCCCATACTCCACAACTTCTACCCTAGTTGAGAAAGGAGACCAAAAAATCACTAGGCCCCTTGAAGCCCCTACTTATTCTACAAAGGAACCTTGCCAATGATTCCAAATATAATTCATTAATCCCAATGCTTCTTCTAAACTCAATTTAGAATCTTGGAGTAGTACATCTAGCTTTTCCACTCAAAGGAGACACTTAACCAAGTGCTTATTGTAAGGGGCATTCATACCCACTAAAATTTCAAGACATCACCTTCATAAACGTAGAGAGGGTATTTTCACCCCCCACCTTGCAACATCAAAAAATAACTCCAATGTACCCTATTTATCTCCCATCATTTTTCCTACCACTTTATCATGTATAGATTCTTGACCCTTTTCTTCTTAGGGCCCTAATTATGCTGAGAAATAGAACACTAATTTTGAGAGTTGTTAACACTTATATAGAATTCAATTCCCATTATGAATCTATATCTTCTTCTCCTTCTAATTTTGTATGGCCTTCTAACCCATTATCCTTTTTCTACTTCCCCCACTCCCTCATTCCCCATTCGAGTCTAATTTATCAAATTCAAGTGGGTTTGATTTAGCAAAGATCTTATAGATTGATATTATTGTTTAATGAAATCATAACTCTTCAACATCAAGGCCAGATAAATTGCCTCTTTAGATCAAGAAACACCTCTATTTAACCACTTTTTAAAAACTTAAAATTTATTTCTTCCTCTTTCCTATCCAGAGGATCTATAAAACTTTCCCTTTCTAAAAATCCTTTTTCCAAACCCCCCTTTTTAACTTTTGGTCTCCACCTAAGCTAAACAATTATGAATTTGGTTTGAGGGTAAATCTTACCCATTTTAAAAAATTTATGGATATGCCTTATATGATGTTATTTGTAACATTTGAAAGAATTTTTTTCTATAAAACTTCTCTATATATAGAGTTGGGCTTTTGATTTTATCACAATACTTTCTAGAATTTCTTTATCCAAATCTAAAGCAACACTTACCATTGCATATGTCTCCCATCCACCTATTATCAAATTATCATCCACTTATATCATAAGGATAACCAAACCTCCCAACACCATTTAACATTCTTTTCTCCAATATTCCAAGGGCAAACCATAAAATCAAAGCTAAACTAGATAACTCTCTGTCTAGGCCACCAAAGGATAAAAAATGGGGCTCCATTTTTACAACCATGGTCTGCCTCCATTAAAATACTAGAAAGGATTCCTTAATATCTTCTCCTTTTCCTCCTCATAATTAAACAACACCATAAATAAATCCTTTGGAAAAAATCTTACCTTTAAGCTAGGGCACCAATTATCTTGCACCCATAATTTAATCACCCCAATTACTAGACATTTTCCTACACATTTGATAATTAGGCACATTCTATTAAAATATTAACCTTTTCTATAAAAAAGTATAATTTTCATTAAAAAACCACAACTTCTCCAATCTCAACTCTATCCTCCAAATCCTCTAAAAATTTTACTAGTATTTCCTCTACGCTTGTGCTAGACATAGAATCCCTCAAAAAAAGATTTGCTTCATTAATAACCTAAAGAGTTCTTATCCCCACTGTATTTCCTCCTAACTCCTCCCTTAAAGGCTTTTCATGGACAAGAGACTTACTCCCTACTAATTTACCTTTCCATTGGGCACTTATATTTCTTAACTTCTCAGCTTAGCTCCACCATTCCTTCTCTTTGCCAATTTAATCTAACAAAACTCTACTCAACTCCTTTTTACCATGATTACCCCTATCTTTTGTTCATATCACCTGTGATTTAACCCTACATCAGCTTTCTATCCCTATCTATAAAAATCAATCTCTTCCCTAATCATATAGGCACACTTTCTCCTTCTCTCATGCCATTCAACCCTCAAAATATTACTGTACAAGTTCAGAACTTGCAGAGAAGGAATATGAGTACATTTTCAAAATTTCTTCATATTCTTTCCTACTTTGAGTTAATTGCATGCCTTTTTTATTCTATATTTTATACATCAAGACTTGCCTTCATATTTACCTAAAATAATATAGCAAATTTTATTGTGTTACTTCTTATGTTACATTGGTCTTTTCCCTCTATTTGTTTATACCATTGTAAACACTTGTATAGATATATTGATGATGGCATCATATATATCAAGACTTTCCATTGTAACATATATTTAGTTATGAGGGATGTCTTATAATGTTTATAACGTTTCTCCTTTTTTATCTTGTTTGTTTATACACCTTAGATTGGATATTTATATTTTCCTCTTGATCTTACCCCTAGGCTTGTATTATGATTCAATCGAGCATTATCAATTTATCTTGTTTATGTTGATTTGTCTTAATTATTTGCATTGTTTCTTTATTACACCCATTATATTATATTATATTTTTTTTAGCTCCACTAACTTATGTTGTTTATTTCCCTTTTGATTTTTTTAACTTGTGTATTTTATTTCTTGTGCTCATTGGATTTTATTTTATTCAATTGAGATTCTCTTGTGTTCCTCTTGTGTTCACACCTTGTATATTTCTAGTAGTGTTCATTTAATTTATTTTTATTTAAAATTATAAAAATGAAAAATAAATATATAAAAATGAAAAATTCAAATTCAAATTTATTGATTGATACATATCTTGCTTATATGCCAATGTTATAGGTTTTTGCTTTCATTATTTACATAGTGCTTCTCACAGTATTTATTTGAGTGGGTGATATGTAGTATATATAGGTTATACATGATTATGTACTTTTAGATGATACATGGATATTTAATTTCTCATTCCATAGAGGTATATTATCATTCCTCACTCCTTATGGAAATGATCACATTGGTGGTATTCCCTACCTTAGGGGAATTTTTATACAACAAAAGTTATGATGATATTTTTATTACCTTCCATTTATCATATTAAGCTATTTTAAATTAATTACATCATATCTTGTTAGTTCCTACTTCTTGCACATTACATGGATATCTATATTACATGGATACATTTTTAAGACTAGTTACAAATTAAGATTATCACATTAATACCTTGCATGTCAGTTGATGTTTGGTTGATTTCTTACATGACTATGATTGTGTGTGTTTGAATGTTTTGTCTAGTTTCATCATTGTCCATAGAGAATCCTCTATTTTTCACGTGTTATGTTAACATGTATTATGAATCATATGTCCTTTCATGATGACCTATTATATGTAGATACATACTTGTGTGTGATTCATGTAATATACTATGATATATTATAGGACTATTTCCATGATATATCCATGCATATATTTTTTGTTTGCCATGTTCTTATGATATTTATATGCTTGGTGCCTAAATTTAAATGGTTATTACCATGCATCTATGGGGTCACAATACTTGTGTGTGCCTCATTTATTTATCTATCCCTTTTATGGGCACACTTACTACATTATGTAATTCTAGTTTTCCATTCCTTTATACATGCGAGCATTCTAGTTGTCCCTACCTTGTTTCACCATGAGTTAAATCATAGCCTTCCCTATCTCCTTTATTTATTACTATGACACATATATTATGCATATAAATCATTATATGGCACATGTTATTTTCCCTTGTATATTTAATCTTCATATGAGGATGTGTGATTTCTTATTTTGAAAATTACATGATGTCATCTATAATTATTGGTTCTATATGGACACATTAGTTGTCAATTTATCCTATTTATGCTATAGTAAGGCATGTTAGTACCTAAATATCTTCTAGTATCTTACCCTCATACAAGGATGTACACACTTACATCAAACTTTAACTAATGATATTTTATGATGGTTACTTATACTTTTTATATATAAAAATTTGTTATATTATATGATGGTTGCATATGATTTATATTATTTTTCCTGCATTTCGATGATTTAACAATATGTATTTTTATAAAAATGATGTATTTAACTCAGTATTTTAAGAAGAGATATTGTACCATATGTTTTTACAATCCCTCACCTCAAAATAGAGGCATATATTTAAATATTTTATATTTTTTTAAGAATTGAGATAAATAATGTAGAAAAAGTATTGATCAAAATTATTGGGAAAAATTATTAAATAAACATGATTTAGTGAACTTGAGCTAATTGGGAACACTAAAAATATCCATTTGTTTAATTCCTTGATCAAGAAGTGGAATAGGTTTCCAAAAATCTAAAAGAAGTTCTAGTTGTGTCTATGATTTATCTAACAATTTATTATCAAAATAAAGTTTGGTTTTCCTACAACATGTTTTGAACACCATCATGTGTATTCATTCATATGCTCCCATTTCAATTTAATTTTTTTAAATTTATAAAACTTAAAATTGATATGACATTGACTAATTGTTGCAATTGGACATTTTTTAATTAAGTATGCCTTCTAGATCTAAAAAATCCATGTGGGTGGATCTTATCTCCAACATCATTTAATTTAGTATTTATTCTCTATGTAATACATGTGTGTTCTTAAATTTATGATTTTTATAGATTGATACATGCATGCATTCAGTCATATACACACATAAAAGTATGGGAATTACTTAAAAACCCAATTGTTTTACAAGTTAATTTATTATAGCATCTTTTACTTTGTTTTGCACACTTGATACACTTTTATATATTTTGTTATTTTTTGGATACTACCTACCCAAAAATACTATTTAGATAGCCTCAATCCTTCAATATATAGTTAGTATTCATTAATTTCATAATTTGATCTTTATTATCATAATTTTTTATTCATTTTAATCCATTATAGACATATTTGTCTCATGGGATACATTTAGTGCCTAAAAGATTATTATAGAATCTATCTTATACACACTCAGTAGGATTATGAATTTGTACCTTGTGTTTTTTTGTGTCATTCTACATTTGCTTAATTAGTCATAGTTTTTTCTTAACATATCACTTATTATAGATGATATTTTATAAATATATCAGCTCAGTCTTGTACACTTAGAAAACTCAATCATTTATTTTTCCTCACAGTTATTTAACTTTATTACTTTTGTAAGTCTCGTATCTACTCTATGTTTTTACCCCTTAGCCTATATCTCTTAGTCCAACCAATATTATGTTGATGACCCAAGTTTTTTATCTTTCCCATAATGCTTAAAATGTACTTATCTTCCATCTTTGTAAAACATAAAATTGTACCTTATTTCTTGCTCCTTAGATGCTGTTGTCAGTGATAGATAATAGCATTGATGCTACTATCCTCTCCTAGAACAAGTGCCTAGTGACCTAAAGTCATCTAATTTATAAATGAAACATATCTTAATGGCCATCCTAAGTGATTTTATGTCATTTATTACTCCATATAGATTGATCTAAATCCAATATCAACCCTCATTCAGTCCTCACCTACTAATCTAGAAAAAGACCAAAGAGACCAAGGTAACTTATAAAAACCACTATATCAAAGTAATAAATTAAATAAAACTTCCATATTTCCATTTATGTCATAGGTAAAACACATATATAGATCTAAACTACTAAAGGAGAATCCCAATATCTTGATTTGATAAGTTACAAGATATGTCATTGTTGTACTTATTTTGCACATATTGTGTGATTCACACACAAGCCAACATGTAGGGTAGAACTATATGAGTCTAAGGCCCTTTTATATAGTTTTTTCTATGTAAGTAGTACCCTCTAATAGTGAGGTATTTGGGGTCATCTTGACACCATGTTCTCACTAACCCATTTACCTCCAAAGTCACTATGGAGATGGAAAAATAGGGTTTTATTATTTCACAAGGATTAACAGTCCATGAGCTAGATCTAAATGCATCATAATGAAGGTGAATTTGAACCTAGAATAATTTAAGAGGTCACATTAAATTTTAATTGATATTATATATATGACACTTGCATCAAACCTAGATTGTAGAGTTGATGCAACCATCCCAGGCCAATGTTATTGTTTAGAGCAAAAGAACTATCAAAGATAGAATCTGATGACTATTATAGAACCTCCTTCCACCCTACTTTATACCTATTCTAAATCTATAACTACATTAGTATTAGAAAAAGATAATTACATCATATCTTTAACATTTATATATCTAGCATAGTTTTAATTTTCATATTTAGACTATCTTAGCATAATAAATTTAGTGTATGCTTATATATGAGTTTATCATCTAATTGGAATATTCTAGATCTTATTATCAACCTTCTGTCATTTCATTTTTATACACCTATTTATTTGAAATATATGGTTAACTATAAGATCACCTTAGATCAAAATTTTAGGGTTAAACATTTGGTGAACCTGATCTTTGAACATCAAACCTAGGATAAAGTAGAGTTTTTATGATTTTCTCCTTAATTGTTGTATCTTTTGGAAAATTTTAAAGTTTCTATTTATGAAGGAAACAATGGAAAATATTAGTGTAAAACTTTGATTCTAAATGGAATATAAATAAGCATGTAATTACATTGTGTGTGTGTGTGTGTGTGTGTGTGTGTGTGTGTGTGTGTGTGTGTGTGTGTGTGTGTGTGTGTGTGTGTGTGTGTGTGTTATTAATCCTAGGTGTCTTACTTAGATGTCAAACTTTTGTCCTATTTAATAAGTTATCCATTCTCATAGGAATAATAAGAGTCACATTGGGAATGTGAAGTGAATAGCCTTCTTGGCTTATTTAATGTAATGTTTGTTCCTCTTTTATACTAAATCATGAAATCATTATTTTATTGTCATTACATAAATTTTATTTTTGTCCTATCATTGCTATCAAATCCTATAAAAAAAATTATTCATTTCTCCATTAATATATTCATACAACATGGATTATTCATTTTATACTTTGTTCTTTCTATTATTTGTCATAATGGGGCACTTTGTCAGTTGATTTGAAGCATTGTCTAGTGGATTTATTTAGAGAAATCCTAGAGACAGTCAAAAGAATAATAGTAATAATTATGGAATGAAATAAAGTTTTTAACATTTATCATCAGAGCTATGTTTCACATTACCTTTTTGGCAAACTTGTGTTTATGAACTTTTCCCCTCCGTTTTTTACTTGATAATTTCATCTAAGGTGTTTTTATACTTGTGTTTACTCCTTGAGAATTATATTTGATGTGTTGGCCAGACCTAACATGTGTACTAACTAGCATGTACACCAAATATCACCTGATGTGTTGGCAAGTTTTTTGGAAAATACATGTATCATAACATTGGTTGGGCATAAAATTATTATGGTGGAGATATATTGGCCTAAAAATGTATCACTACCTATCATTGGTAAACTTATTTTTTAAATTTTATCAATATATACATTGTTTTCCATGGGCTGATTATTCTTTATGTTCTATAATTTGAAATTAATTTGTCACTTTGTGGAATAGTATGCCTCAAACTTGTAACATACCTATCAATAATATGAAAGTTTCATTTTAGAGCCTAGAATATTGATTGGAGGAATGCATCATTTTTGGATAATTCATCTATATATACATTCTAGTATTTTAATTATTTACCAAATAAGGAGAGAGGTGATCCATATTTTAAGTTTTTTCATTTAAAAAGAAGAATTTTCATTTAAATTTTTTATTCAAAATTTTAAAACATTTAATTTTGAAAATCATTTAAATTTAAGAAATTTTTCATTGAAATTTACTTAAGCATACTAATCTAATTGGATCTGGTAAAAAACAACCAAATCATGTAATTCAAAGAGAAATAAAGAGAACTACTCTTTTACCCATTCATAATTATTGATAGGCATAAAGCCAAAAATCAAGAAAAAGTAAGTATATTGATGTATGATTTTTTATTTTTAATCTATTTCTAATGATAGGTTGAATGATTTTCATGTGCCACCTAGGTACCACATACCACTTTGTTCTCATGTATCTAAAGGCGTCTTTCACATAATTTTGAGTATATCAAAAGGGCTAGCTTCTTCCATGTAATGATGAGTATATAGAAAGGGAGGGTATATCAAGAGGTTTGGTATATCATTATGTTGGTACATAAAAAAATGGGACCATTTTGGAGTGATAAGGAACCAATTGGGGTTAACAAAAACTCAAAAATCCAAACTCAAAATTGAAAATGCATAACCATGCATTCAATAAAATATATCATTAGCACAACATTGACCAACAAAGACAAATATTTAGAATGGTATTAGCAAGTGGAGAACACACTCATATTAAATTATTTATGGTTTTTTGTGATGGGGATACACAACCAGTTGATTTAATAGGTAATGCAAAGGATACTCAGGCATAGAGGTAGAAAAATAAAAAAGCATTGGTCTTGATGAGGGCCTCAATTGATGGAGATGTATTTCATCATATTCATGGGTGAAATACTCCATGGGAAGAATTTCACAAACTAAAGGAGATATATGATTCCCACTCATAGATGGAATTCTTTCTATTTTAATTGAAGTTGTTCAATCTTGAGTTGAAATATGTTGATGTGATGAGATTGGATTTAGAGATATGTGCCATCAAGCATGATTTATAAGTAAGAGGTGTCATAATAGACATCTATATGAATACATTCATAAAATCCCTTTTTATCAACTATTCAACCTATTTATAGTCTTTATAATCAAGTGTTATGTTGAAGACTCTCACAGTTGATCAATTAGTTAAAAAAATCACAAAATGAAAAAAGGCCTTTGGAAGAAAAATTGAGTCCACAATAAGAGAATGTTTGTGTTATTTAAAATCAAATTATTTCAAAACATATAACAAGACCATTTCTTCTAAAAATGAAAAATATAATAAGTACAAGAACAAGTACAATGGAAAACGTGGGAAAAATGAAAATCAAGATGGTCAAAAATAAAAAGATAAACAAAACCTCTACTATGAATAGTGTGATAGAAAAAAAGTCATAAGACTCATGAGTGTAAAAATCCATTGGATAAAATTGAAGCATACTATAAGAAGAAAGAGGAAAAATGAAAGGAAAAAAAGAGTAAAAATGTACCCAATTCACCATTTAAAGAGTATTTTCTAGTACATATGATGAGGTAAATAGTGTCTCAATTACTTTTTAATGGTTTGATGTTTGGGTTATTAATACTAGTGCCACTCTACATATGAATTTTTGAAGAGATTTATTTGAGGATTTTAGTCAATAATGTTGTGGTGTAGTATACCTTGTAGATAGATCAAGTTTGAAACCACAAGGAAGAGGTAAAACAAGACTCAAGTGACCAAGGCTTATATATTTTAAACTCCAAAATGTCTTCTACCTTCCTCAATTAAAATTAAAATTGTTGTCCCTAGTCCATTCCGTTATTCAAAATAATGGTGTTGTTATCATGCCTACATTTCCCATAAAAATATATTAAAATTGTGAATCCTATATCTTGTCTAAACATGCAAGAGAACCATTTATGAAGTCATAGTGGAAAGATGAAATAAAATTACTAGATCACTCAAACTTGTGTTCTCTTATAATTCTCTTTGTTGATGGTCATAAATAATTCATGTTGTTCATTAATCACTATAGTATATGACTTGGATATACTTTTTCAAGAATAAATTAAAAGCATTCAATACTTTCTAAAATTTTCAAAACATGATTAAAAATGAATATTAAACCTAAATCAAGACACTCAAGATAGACAATGGTGGTGAATTCACTTCAAATAATTTTGAATCCTATCTTGACCAAAATGGGATCAAATACCATATCACGTTTCCTTACACTCTACAACAAAATGGAATTATAGAAAAAATGAATAGAAATATGATGAATATGGTTTGTATTATGTTGTGTTATAAATGGGTAAATCTACACTTTTGTTATGAAGTATCTAAAACCATAGTATAACTCTATAATAAATCACCATCAATAGCTCTTGAATTCAAGTCCCTGCATGAGATGTGGTGTGGTCATCTTACTTCAATGTGACATTTGTAAAATTTTGGATATATTTATTATGCATTGATTAAAAAGGAGAAGAGAAATAAAATGGACCATAGGAGTTGAAAAAGCATCCACTTGGGATATTCTAAATACTCTAAGGCATAAAAGCTATATGATGAGAAATAAAATAAGTTTCTTATCACAATAGAAGTTGTCTTTTGTAAGTCTTCATAGGACAAATAACACATTGATCAATAGTTGAGTTGACTAAACAAGTATGGAAATTTTTAGGTCTATAAATAAAGTTATTTGGATGTTATAGATAATGAGTAGAGGACACATAGTTAAGAATCAATTGATTTTATATTGTCTCCTATACGTGAGATTAAAAATGCTCTTAAAGGGGAGAATGCACTTTCATAAGACAATTAATAGGGGATACCATAACAAAGGGTAGAAAGTGATGGAACTTCAGAAGGTGAACTTTAATCATCTAAAACATAGAAATAAATGCCTAAGTGGGCCACTCAAACATTTAAAGATGTGAAAAATGATGAAGTTAGGAAAATGGGCACAAGAAGTGCACATGTAGTTGCATCACAATCAAATAAGTTCCTTGAATAAATTCAAGATAGAATTAATAAAATCACCTTGAATGATTATATATATGAATAACTCAATGTTATGTTTGATTCATAACCAACATCTTTCAAATAGGATGATAGGTTTGAATCTTAGAGAAAATCCATGAAAGATGAGTATGATACATTGGTCAAAAATAGGACTTGGAAATTGGTTGATCCTCCATATGGTTGAAAATTGATTAGTTGTAAGTGGGTTTACCATAACAAATAATAGCTTGATGGCTCACTTGAAAAGCACAAATCAAGGCTTGTCGTAAAGGGGTATGTTAAAAAAAAGGAATTGACTATAATGAAACCTTTGCAATTGTATAAAAGTGGACTACTATTCAATCCATTTTGTATTTCATAGTTCAAAACACATGGAAAGTTAATCAAATGGATGTCAAAATAACATCCCTAAATGGTGACCTCAAGGAAAATATTTACATGACACAACCCAAAGTTCTTATATTAAATGGATAAGATCACAAGGTGTGCAACTAGAAAAATAATTGTATGGTTTGAAACAAACCCCTCGATCATGGTAAGACAAACTAATTGAGAACCTATGAACATGAACTTCAAACATTTTGAGTTTGAAAATGTAATTCTTGTCAAAATAGTAGACAAAATAATTGTATTTGTGGTAGTGTATGTTGATGTTTTTCTCATCACAAGTAAAAATGAATGGTATATTACAAAATTCAAATTAGAGTTGATGAAAAGCTTTGAAATGACTGATTTGGATTATCTTCATTACTATTTATGTATTGAATTAATTTAGAAACTAACATATTTCTTCATCACTTAGCATAACTATGTTGGCGAAATTCTGAACAAGTTTAGAATGGAATATTGTAAGCCTCTTGGCATGCTCATGGAACATAATCTCAAATTTACATTTGAAGGTACTCTCTATTTGTGTAATTGTGTTACTAACAATTCTCCTTCTGTATTATCTACTTCAGATGTGGATGCGAAATTGTGGCACTCAAGGCTTGGCCACATGAGTGAGAAGGGGATGTCAATTCTTAAGTCTAAAGGTAAGCTTTCAGATTTGAAAAGCATACCACTAAATATACATAACTAATTGGAAGTTTGATTTTTGTGATAACAACTTGACCAGATATATCATTTATAGTTGGTTTCCTATTAAGACTCATGCAACAACCCAGGAAAATTCATTGGGTAGCAAAAAAAAGGGTCCTCATATATCTCAAAGGAACATAGGATTTTGGGCTCAAATAATCCAAGGCAAGAGACTTCAAATTGGTTTGGTATTTAGATTATAACTATGTTAATGATCATTAAGATGGAAATTCCACCTTGGGTTTTATTATGAATTTGGGAACTATAATTGTTAGCTAGAAATCTAAAAAATAATCAATGTTGACAATTTCTTCAACTAAAGTAGAATATATGGCCACTTCAAAGTCAACTAGAGAGATTGTGTGGCTCAGATGGGTTCTTTCATATTTACAAGAGTAATAAGTTTTGTCAACACCTCTCATGGTTGACAATGCTTATACAATCTATATGGCAAAGAATCCAATCTTTCACAAATGAACCAAGCATATCAACAACAAATTTCATTTGATTCAACATTATGTGAAAGGTGGTAGTGTTAAGTTATAACATTACCCAATAATAGAGAAACCAATAGACATCTTGGCAAAAGTGCTTAGATGAGAAAAAACTAAAATTTTTATAGGAATGTTTGGTCTGACAAAGACCCCTATAGATTAAGAGGGATGTAAACATACTATATATATTTGTTATTAATATTAAGTGCCTCGATTATGTGTCTATATTTTGTATTATTCAATAAGTTTTCCATTCCCATAGGAATAGGAAGAGTCACATTAGGAATGTGAATTGAACAATATTTTTGGCTTATTTAATGTAATTTTTTTCTCCTCTTTTCTATTTAATTGTGAAATTGATATTTCATTTCCATTCTGTAAATGTTATTTTTGGCCTATCAAAGCATTAATTACTCATCTCAATAATAACAAGGGATTAATGGATGCATTTTTGTATGTTTCAAGAGATAAAATAAGTAAATAAGATATAATTAAGGTTGCATAACCTAGTGATGTGGAATCTTTATAAGGCACTCTAACTGAGCCCACACCCATCAATTCACCTACATCTAGTGTGGGCATAAATTATGAGTTTAAACCTTTGTTCCCTAAAACTACTATTACTACACCCATGATAGATTACCCATTATTTCAACACAAATATCGATTTCAATACCTATTACTACTAAAAATTATTTTCATCCCCTTTAATGACTACCCAAATTACCAATCATAATCTCATTGGGCCTATAGCTCAATCACTCCTTCAAGTTGTAAATACCCTGGAGGACAAGGTTATAAATATTTAATAAAATTATTTCAAATCCCTTTATGCTATAAATTTTCAAGATGTGTTGCATAACCCTATGGCACTTGGTATATCTTTGCACCCTTTGCCAACTAGATTTTTTGTACTTAAGTTAACATTATGGTGATCCTAAACAACATCTTCAAACCTTTTTGTAGCATGCCTTTATTATTCCTCTAATGATAAAATTTTGACCAAATTATTTCCAAGAAGCTATAAGGACTATTCTTTGAAGTGGTTCTATGATTTACCTCTCGAATATGTGAAAGCATTCAAACCTCTTGCATTAACACATTTTTCCATTAATATTTTTGAAAATGTTGCCTATGGTAAAATTTCCAAAATAAAACAAGGAACCAATGAACCTATAAATGAATATGTCTTAAGATATAAGATAATGCTAGCCAAAATTACCAATATTATTGTGGACAAAGAGTAGCAAGATATATTCAAGGAAAATTTGATTGCTTCTTCACATGAGTCCATTATTCTTAATAAGTTAAAATATTTAGATGACTTATGCCAAGTTATAATAGACTATGAAATGAAGCTTATGTCACATAATAAACTCAAGTATTTAACAAATGTACTAGTTACATCTACATCTAGTCCCAAGTGTACACTCAAATCAAGTTATAAGGTAAAACCTCATGAGCCTTAAAAGGAAACAATCACCATGGTTAACATAGTTTCACAATAACTTGATCAATTTGTCTTATCCAATGCATCAAGGAGATAGTTCTCCCTTTTATCTGAGTCACCAACTTCATTAATCTCATGGTTACTAGAGTGTCAACTTTTATCTCTCCCTTATCCTATCAAGGTTGGTATGAGTCAAATTCTATGTAAACAATATGACATGAATGGTTATTCTGATTATCATCAAGGATCATGACATTTAAAAAATAGAGGCTTTACCCTAAAACACAAGATCCAAGTCTTATCAATGACCAAAAAAAAATATTTGAGGATCCTCCAAAGGAATTAGACTCACAACCTGAATATCACCATAAATAATAAACATTTTAAAATAATTTCAAAGAACATTCTAAGAAGTAACCAAAAGTGAAAATGGCATATAATGCACATCGTCCCCCTCACATTATGGGAACCCACAAGATGGGATTATTGGTACTTTCATGAAACATATACCTCCCATGGTTTATAGACCTTTTATTTCCTTTGATGATAGTGAAATTAAGGATGATGACTCTAATCTTCATTCTCAATGCATTCAATCATATCTTGATAAATGCCCCATATGTAGTGCTTTGATTGATAATGATGCAAGAGAAAATGTTTACACCATGAGATTACTTATGCACTTTGATTATACTTATAATGATATGTTGGGGATCAACCAACAAACTTGATTACTTTTATGTAAGCAACTAAACACGGAATTAAACCAGAATAATAAGTAACTAGAATCAGAAACAACAAAGAATAAGAGATACAAGAAACCACCTTGAAAACTTGTATTAAACTCTTCTAGAAGGAAATACAATGAAGAAAATCACACTTTCTTCTCACACCTCTCAGATGTATAGATCTCTTTCCCTCAAGAGTTCTCTCAATCAATTCCAACAACCTAGATTGATACACATATACAATATGTCTTATACTGTTCTTTCTTACACACAAGCTATGAAGATCTATCCCTATTATATAAGATTAGGGATCATGAGCTATGCCTTAACAACCATTAGATACACCTCCTAATCAAAGGCTCAAAATAGTCCTACTAAAGATAGAGACTCAGACTTACAACTAACAGCTAAACAAATCATGCAAGCAATCTGTTCATCCATGAAAATAGACTTTCTGGATGCACAGGTGACCGACGTCAATCCCTGCCTATCTGCACATGACCGACATCAGTCGATAATAACCGACACTGGTAGCTACTGGTTGACTCCTTGCCGTCATCGACGACTATGTAAATCTAACAACTTTAGCGTCTACTCATTGGTGAAGCTTTTAGCTCCACACCTTAACAATCTCCCACTTGGTGATAAACAGCTGCACCAGTACTTGTACAGCAACATCTTCTAGCTTCTCCATCTTCAAACTCAATCTTGAAGACCAACAAAAGTTAAATGAAGATTCAACTTCTCCTTTATTACCAGCTTTGTTAACATATCAGCAGGGTTCTTATCTATATGGATCTTCTCCAGCTTCAACTCACCATCCACCAATACCTGTCTAATGAAGTGGTACCTAAGCTATATATGTTTGGTTCTTGAATGAAAGGCTGAATTCTTAGCCAAATGAATTGCACTTTGACTATCACTATATAATCTGCATCTGTCTTGCTCCTTTACCAACTCTTCCATGAACTGTGTCATCCATATCATTTCCTTGCTAGCCTCTGTGACTACAATATATTCTACCTCTGTAGTAGACAAGGCAACAACCTTCTGCAACTTTGAAATCTAGCTAACCATTGTTCCACCAACAGTGAACACATATCCTGTGGTGCTCCTTTTGCCATCCAAGTCACCTGCCATATCCAAATCTACATAACCATGTAGAGAAGTGTTTGACCCTCCATAGCACAAATGCCTACTGTTGGTCCCTCTCAGATATCTGAGAATCCATTGGACTGCTTTCCAGTGCTACTTCCCTGGATTGGCCATATACTTACTAACAACTCCCACTGCTTGGGCAATATCCGGTCTAGTACATACCATTGCATACATTAAGCTCCCAACTTTAGAAGCATATGGAAATCTACTCATGTACTCTACCTCAACATGTGAATTAGGACACTGTTCTTTACTCAACTTGAAGTGTCCAGCCATAGGTGTACTCACCGGTTTTGCATCTTGCATATTGAACCTCTCCAACACCTTGTTCACATAATCCTCTTGAGACAAAATCAACTTGTGATTTTTCTTGTCTCTCTTGATACTCATGCCAAGGATTTTCTTTACTGCTCCCAAATCCTTCATGGCAAATGTGTGAGCTAATTTCACCTTAAGCTCAGAGATATCCTGCATGTGTGAACCTGCAACAAGCATATCATCTACATACAGCAACAAGATAATATATCTACCATTATCCAATCTCTTAAAATAAACACAATGGTTAAATTGACATCTACTAAAGCCATGCTTAGTCATAAACCTGTCAAATTTCAAATACCATTGTTTAGGAGCTTGCTTGAGACCATACAAGCTTTTCTTCAATCTGCACACAAGTTTCTCCTTACCTTTGAGCTCAAATCCTTCCAGCTGATCCATATATATTTCTTCATCCAAATCTCCATGAAGAAAGGATGTATTAACATCAAGCTGCTCAAGATGCAAATCCTCAATAGCAACTAAAGACAATATAGTCTGAATAGAAGTCATTTTTACTACTGGAGAAAAAATTTCACCAAAATCAATACCTAGTTTCTATGCAAATCCTTTCACTACCAACCTGGCCTTATATCTCATCTGTCCATTCTCTCCTTCCTTCAATCTGTAGATCCATATACTTTTCAGTGTTCTATTTCCCATTGGCAACTCAACCAAATCCCATGTTTGGTTCTCTTTTAAGGAATAAATTTCCTCATTCATGCCAAGCTCCCACTGATTCATGGATTCCACCTGTATTGATTCATCAAAACTCTCTAGTTCTCCACCATCAGTGAGCAATAAATAGAATAATGAAGGGGAATATTGAATTGGAGGTTTACTTACCCTTTTTGACCTCCTGATAGGTGTCTAAGACTCATTCACAACACACTGTCTGCCCAAATTCTCTGACAGTGACCGACCTCAGTCACCTCCAGGCCTGTACCTGATCGACGTCAGTTCCACATGACCGACGCCAGTTCCTTCCTGATCGACGTCAGTCACTGTATGACCAACGTCGGTTCTTGTATTTCCAATGTCAATTCTTGCCTGACCGATGTCAGTATCTATGTTTTTGTGTCTATGATTATTCTTTCTCGTGAGCTCATTTTGGATCTTCACCTCATCCAAATCTTCATGGCCCTGCTCAGAATTCTTTAGCTTCTTGAGCTGATCACTATACATCACTTTTTCATTGAAAACAACATCACAGCTCCTAATTATTTTGTTAGTTCCTAGATTCTAAAACTAGAATCCGAAATCTCCAAAGCCATAACCAATAAATGTGCACCTCATAAACTTAGCATCTAGCTTCTTTCTATTTTCCTTATCAATGTGCACAAAAGCTTTAAAACCAAAAACTCTGAGAAATGAAAGATCTACCTTTTTACTTGTCCAAGCCTCTTCTAGAATTCCACCATCCAGAGCAGTAGAGGGTCCTCTATTAATTAGGTAAACTACAGTATCTACAGCTTCTACCCAAAACTATAAGGGCAAACCAACATGCAATCTCATACTCTGTGCACGCTCTAATATTATTCTGTTCATCCTTTTAGCAACTCCATTTTACTGAGGTGTTCTTAAAACTATCCTTTGCCTACGTATTCCATTCATATAACAATACTAGTTGAACTTATAGCTGCAGAAATCACCACCATTATCAAATCTAAGGCACTTTAATCTCCTGCCTATTTCATTCTCAACTAAATCTTTCCAAATCTTAAATGTGTCAAAAACATCAGATTTCTTCTTTATGCAATAGACCCATACCTTTCTGGTAGCATCATCAATGAAAGTAACATAATACTTTGATCTTCCAATAGAAGCTACTTGAGCTGGTCCCCACACGTCTGTGTGAACAAGCTCCAACTTGCGCTTCCTCTTTGTTGACCCATTTTTAACAAACCTTACTCTCTTCTATTTTCCAAAAACACAATGCTCACAGAAATCTAGATCTATGCTTTTCAAATCTGAAAGCTTACCTTTTGACTCAAGAATTTTCATTCCCTTCTCACTCATGTGGCCAAGCCTATAGTGCCACAACTTTGCATCCACATCTGAAGTAGATAATACAGAAGGAGAATAATCAGTAATACAATTACATAAATAGAGAGTACCTACTTTCTTACCTCTGACTAATACAAGGGCTCCCTTGGTAACCTTCCAAGATTTAGTGGTGAGAGTTACTGTACAACCCTCATCACCCAACTTTCCTATAGAAATTAGATTATGCTTTAGGGCTGGGACATGCATGACATCCCTCAACACCCATGTGTTGCCATTCTGTAATTTCAGCTGCAGTTTTCCTTTGCCAACAATTTTACAAGGCTCATCATCCCCTAAATAAACTTTTCCAAAATCTCCCTAGACATAATCATTAAAAAATTCTCTATTTGGGGTAGCATGGAAAGAGGCCCCAGAATCTAAAACCCAAGATTCTATTTTATTATGCAAAGAAAGTGAAAGAGCATCTTGTGCAACAATACCTGCAACTTTTGCTTCTTCATTACCTTCATGCTGATTCTCTTCATTAACCTTCAACCAACAATCTTTCTTTGCATGTCCTCTCTTTCCACAATTCCAGTAGGTTATCTTTCTTTTTCCATTTCTGGATTTGGATCTATTACTCATCTTTGACTTAGACCTTGATCTCCCTTGCTTGCTCTTCTCTCTTTGCCTTCCCTTGCTTTCAATACTTAAAGCATTACCTGATGTTTCCCTTGTGCTTTTCCTGTGAGTTTCTTCTTTCAAGATTACACTAACAACATCATCTACTTTCAAGATATTTGTAGCAGATGCAGTATTACTAACTACCATTACCAAACTATGCCAACTTTCAAGTAAAGAGCATAATATTAAAAGAGCCTTAATTTCATCATAAAAAATATTTTGACTAAATTTAATTGATTTACAATTCCATGGAAATCATTAAGATGATTAGATACAGATCCACCTTCCTACATTTGCAAATTAAATAATTGCTTCATAATATATACCTTATTTGAAGCTGAAGATCTTTCATATAAATTTGCTAAAGTGTCCATTAACTCTACCATTGTCTTTGCCTGTGACAAGTTAGAATTCATAGTAGATGCCAGACTCAATCTTATAGATCCAAGAGCCTTCTATCAAGAACTCCCATTCTTCATCTTCCATATTTATGGGTTTTCTATCAACCCCACCCAACGGTAAATATAGATCTTTTTGATACAGATAATCTTCTATCTGCATTCTCTATAATTGGTAATTCTTTCCATTAAACTTCTCCATTCTCAATTTACTTTCTTCTGCCATTGCTTCTCCCACTCAAACAGAAACCCCTGTGAGTGACCTGTAATCAACAAACACTAACCAGATCTGAAACACCTATTAGTCAACCTGAGCTCTGATACCACTTGTTGGGGATCAACCAACAAACTTGATTACTTTTATGTAAGCAACTAAACATGGAATTAAACCAGAATAATAAGTAACTAGAATCAAAAATAGCAAAGAATAAGAGATACAACAAAACCACCCTAAAAACTTGTATTAAACTCTTCCATAAGGAAATACAATGAATAAAATCACACTTTCTTCTCACACCTCTCAGATGTACAGATCTCTTTCCCTCAAGATTTCACTCAATCAATTCCAACAACCTTTATTGATACACATATACAATATGTCTTGTACTATTATTTCTTACACACAAGCTATGAAGATCTATCCCTATTATATAAGATTAGGGATCATGAGTTATGCCTTAACAACCATTAGATACACCTCTTAATCAAAGGCTCAAAATAGTCCTACTAAAGATAGAGACATGGACTTACAACTAACAGCTAAACTAATCATGCAAATAATCTGTTCATCCACAAAAATAGACTTTTTAGATGCACAGATGACCGACATTGGTCCCTACTTATCTGCACATGACCGACATCAGCTGATAATAACCAACACTGACAGCTACTAGTCGACTCCTTGCCGTCGTTGGCGACTGTATAAATCCAACAACTTTAGCGTCTGCTCATTGGTGAAGCTTTTAGCTCCACACCTTAACATGATTTACATCCTTGTACTAGATCAGTTAGAACATTTGATGGGACCTCCCAAAAGGTTCTTAGAAAGTTTGACTTACATTTATAGGTTAGTCACATAAATGTGGTTATAACCTTTTTAGTTATCCCTTCCACGTGCATATTTTATATGTTATTGGAAATACCTTAGATACACACTCTTCAAGTAGTACCCTTTACAATTTATGGGTGTGTTAAATACATTCATGTCAATAAGGTAATTACATTTTTTGGAATTCCATATTAGTATCCTCTTGAATAAAATAAACTTATACCTAGATAACTATCTATCAATCCTACTATGGCTCATTCATGATAAAAGGATAAGAAACATGCAATACCCTTTTCTATAAGGACAATACTTAAAATATCATTACATGAGAAACATACAATGCATTCCATAGAATACCCATCTTCTACTACACACCATGACACAATATATATAGACCTCTATATGTACATATTACTACTATGCCAAATAAATAAACAAACTCTCAATGATGGGTTGAAAGAACCACTACTCTTATTACTCTTACTATTACATGACCACCAAGTCCTATTGTACATACATAGAGCACCATTGATACCACAATGATATATATATTACACTTATACATGTTATTCAAAAACATAAATGAGGTATTAAACTAAATTCATAGTGGGGAGACAAATATGGCCATACATTGGATGGCATCATAGGATGATTCTTCCTCTTAAAAAATTTAAAAAATACCCAAAAAATCAAAAACAATCAAAATCTAAATAAAAAAATTGGCACATACATGTTCTATTGAATCCTTTCCATCTATGCATTAATTACATGTTGATGGATGGTATATTTAGTTACTCCTACATACACACATATGTGTTAAACTTATACTTAAGTGTGACATAGGGATACATAGATATATGATACATTCCTATTTTGGATGTTGAGCTTTACTTCTATGCATGTCATATGGGCATTGGGGGTAACTTCTTATTTCATATTAATACAAATATGCTATATGATTTGATGATCACTCTATATTATTATGTATGATCTTACATATGTACTTACACATGCCTTTATCCATGATTGTATTTTACATAGGGTACTTGATATGTCACATACTTGAGAGTTTTTCTCCTAATACATTTGATCCATGGGTTACTGTGACATGATTATAATGTTTTCTTATATTTTAAGTTATTCAATCATTTGAGTGTCTTGCCTTGTTATTGTATTCCTTGTTTAAGAATTTGAATATGCTACTTTACTCGTAGCCCCTATTCCTATATATATATTCCTTTTTTGACATTAACATATGTCATGGTTGATTGTATGGAAATTTAAATATGTCATTCTTTATTTTATGGACATTTGTCTAAGTAATGTCCCTTTAATTATGTGGCATTTGAACATGCCCCTTTTTTGTGGTCTCCTTGGACCATTGTCTTTTGACTTACTTTTGAGTGCTCTTATGTGTGTGTTTTTTTTCTTGTTGATCTTGTATTATTACTATATAGACATTTACATGATATTTATCATGCACATTAGGATTACATGTGATCATATTAGTTATATGTTCTCTAATGATACATTTACCTAGACATTTTCCTTTTATATGATACATGGTTACATTGACAAATTATATAGTTGTATTATCTTTATAAGGTGAGGTAGCTACTAATTTCTATCTTTCCATCACCTCAAAGTGGGGAATTTTAATGGGAGCATGTCATAGTGGCATGTTCTCCACACTTTGCATAATTTTTAGATTTATTGGGGGCATGTTATAGAAGCATGTTCTCCACACTCATTTAGTATATGGTACTCATATCAATTTCCAAATTTAGTGGGGGCTTGTTTTGGAAGAATGTTATCCACATTCATTTAGTATATGGTACTTATTTTGGTTTTCAAATTCAATGGGGGAATGTCATATGGGCATGAATTCCACACATTCATAGTTCTCAAATTTAGTGGCAACATGATTTGAAAACATGTTCTCCACACCTATTTAGTATTCAACATATCCATTTTACAGTGGGGGAATGTTTTGAAAACATGTCCTCCACATTGGTACTTATATCAAGTTTTCAAATTTCTCCACATTATTGGGTACATGATTTTTAACCATGTTCTCCACACTTACATAGTTATCCAAATTAGCTAAAGCGCATAATTATATGATTCAAATTCACATTTGTGGTAAAATTGTATACATTGATACTATTATTATACATAGTTTTATAAAGATACATATCAAAGGTGCATATGTTATGCAACATGTGTTTAATATTGAAAAATGAAAATCATTTTTAGATTCTAAAACTCTTTTAAGGACTATTAACATATCACATGGTTTTTCATACTGATATATCATGAATTTTTATGGACTTTACTAAGCTAATATACTAAAGTAGTTGGTTATATTTTTGGTATGGTTTATGTGATCAAATCTCTCAATATTAAGAATTTTTAAGTTATACTTGATCATCCAATGTCATAAGGTTTTAAGTATCACTAGGCTTCAAGGTTGAGCTAATCAAAACTACCATGTGGCAACACACTTTTACTCCAAAGTTAGAGGCATGGACCATCCAATATCTCTCTATCTCCTTGGATATATGCACTTCAATTATCTATCCTAATATCAGTTATAGATATGTATAATGATATATCTTATTTAGATCAACTTGAAAATAGTCAAGTTAGATACATCGACACACATATGTTTTCCTAAAACTTTCTCTTTAAATTTAAATATATTTCAAGTACTTTCAACCTAGATTATATGCAATAATTTTATGTTGTAACATGTTCTTGATTGTAGGTCAATCACCAAAAAAGTAATCAAGTTGGGCACATGTAAATACATTATGTGAATACACACCTGGGTATGTATTCATTTCCTTTAAAATATAAATTTCACTAATATATTAAAGTGGGGGAAAATGTAGATCATATTTTATAATTATATAACACCATAGTCTTATACACTTGGTAAACTCAAAAACTAGTTGTTCTTCTTAGTTATTTACATATTCTACATCTACAAGTATTAAATTTGATCTATCTTTGTTCCCCTTGGCCTATATATCTTATTTTTACCAATCTTATTGTTGATGACCCAGCTCATCTATCTTACCCTGAATGCTTAAAATGTACTTATCTTCCATCTATGCAAGTTTTGAACTTGTAGCTACCTTCTTAATCCTTGGAGACTAACATCTAGGATAGACAATAATGTTGATGCTATTGTCCTATCCTGATGCAAATGTTTAGTTCCATAAATTCATCTAATTTAAAAATGAAACATATCTTAATGATTAGCTGAAGTGATTTATTGCAAGTTATTACTTGAAATGGATTGATATAAATACAAGATCAACCCTCATTCATTCCTCACCTAGAAATATATAAAAAGATGAAAGAGACCAAGGAAATTTATCAAAATCACTTTATAAAGCATTCAATTGAATAAATATTCCTCATTTACACACTATTCATAAGTAAAATAAATCTATATGTCTTAAGTCCTAAATGAGATGACCAAGAGCCCAATTTTCCAATTTATGAAGTAGGTTACTGATGTAGTTATTTTGCACATATTATATGATTACACGTAATCCAATATGTAGGGGAGAACTATATGAATATGAGACCCTCTAGAATATTAGTTTTTTTGGTAGAACCCTTATATAGTTGGGTCTTTGGGTTCAGCTCAACACCATGTGCCCACTAACCAATTATTCATCAATATCACTATAGAGATGGAGAACTAGTTTTTTACTATTTCATAAGGAGTGATAGTTCATACACCAGATTTTAATTTATTAGAGTGAATGTGAAGTCTAACCTAAAATCATTCAATTGTTCACATATTATTTCAACGTATATTTTTTACATGACACGGACATCAAACCCACATAATAGCATCAACATAACCATCCCATACTAATTTTACTATCTAGAGGGCTAGAATCATCAGATATAGAATCTGATGATTATTCTATAATATCCTCCTTTATTTTTATTTATTCTAGATACATAATTACATTATCATCATAACATGCTATGTGCATCACTTATTGGTTATTTCAATATCTAGCATAGTTATACTTTCCATATTTAAACTATCTCAGTATAATATATTCATTGTATGCTTATGTCAGAGTTAAGCATCTAACTAGCCTACTATAGATCTTATTATCACCATTGTGTGATTTCATTTCTATATACCCCTTTAATTCAAATATAAGGTTAATTATAAGATTGCCTTATATAAGAATTTTAGGATTAAACACTTATTTCCATGGTCATCCATTATGTGTGATATTTACTAAGTATTATTGTATATACAAATCATTCTTAGTGATTTACTAAATATCATTCAAATGTAATATATTAGTCACCAAATCATCTCTTATGATCTAGTCTCCAAAACTAAGTTAGATCCTTTAATTTATATATCTATTAATTTATTTACAACATAGTTTTTCACCATGATACTTTAATCTTTTTCAAGGTATTTTAAAACCATCCACTTATACAAAAATATAGTTTGGGTGAATGTTCATGTAGATGCATTATCAATTCTAGAGAATATGAGCCCCAAGGCCTTGCTCAAGATTCCATTTACACTACAAAAGAACTATGTAGGGTCTAATTATGGCATGTGGGATACATATTTGAAAATTTCTCAAGGTTTTTTGACCTGAGTAATTTTATCCCTTCTATTATTCATGTTTTTTATGTATAATTAGGTCAAAAGAGGAATAATACATCAATTTATACAGTTATCTATCCAATTCAAAGAAGCACAAGTACCTGACTATATGCAATCAAAATGATAATCCACATAAAATAATATAATATTGATAAAGGTGCATAATATATATTTGACACTCAATAAAAAAATCATCATTTATAATACATAGAGCATATTCAACACTTGAATGTACACTGAACATATATTGGTCTCTAAGTAAGCACAAAATTTGTCCTTTGGTAGTGAGTAGTTCATATTTATTAAAAAGTTGATTTATCTCTTCCATACCATTATTATAATAATAATCCCAAGATTATACCTAGGTGTGACTCATTCATCTCTTTATCTTATATTTTGGTTCATTTCTTCCCAAATGTATTTCCTTTTTGATAGTTTAATATTTTTATCCACCAAGATCTTATTTGTTATTTCAGACTTTTATATTCTACATTCATCCATATGTCATAATTTTATATATTTTTCCTAGATTAATTATAGTTTGTAAAAAACATGGATACTACACACTAAGGTTAAACAACATGCATCTTATATTCCCAGCTCATCATACTGATTGAAATACTACTATTATAATCTATTTTTATTACTAAAACATATACATGATGTGTTTGAATTGAAAATATAGCTTACTATAATAAATGGAGAGAAAAGCACATATAACACAACAGGTGACTTGGTAAAAAAATGGTGTGGGTAAAACTCTAATGTGTGAGTTAAGTACTCCCATTTCCAATATTTAACTCTCAACATGTACAATTTAATGCCATTTTTGGGCCTTTCATTGAAAAAATTTGCATTACTCATTATCCAAATATTGCACATAAATACTTGAACTCTTACAATGCTTCAAAATTAATTCTAATAATGTAACACCAACTCATAGCTAGGAAAACAATGAGATAATATGAATATAAACCTAAACTTGAAATTATACAAAGTGGATCTAATTTTAAGACCTCTCACTGATGTATCTTCCTTCCACAGAGCTTGTGTTTCATGCCTTTATGGCAAGTAACCTACTAATAATCATAATTAAACCATAAATAGGAAGAAGGAAATCTTTAAACCATTCATATTCTCATTTATTCAACCATGGTGAATCTATCACTTTATGCAAGATAGTAGTTATGCAACCATCTTGATGGTTTCTCAAAGACTGACTTCAAACACTAACAACTCTTTAACCACTACCTATAGATACCTTAGGTTATGTAATTTACAATTGTATATACTGGTGGTTACACAACCACCTCGTATATTTAGTAATGGTTTTCACATTCTTATGAAAACCTTTTGATTTAATGTTCAATTCTCCTAACGTCACCATTCTAAGGATGTTTATATCATCTTCATATTATCTCTATCAATGAAACTTATTTAATGTGATGCTTAAACATGAAGTTTATTAAACTATTATCTTATAAGAATGAATTAAAAATATTGGAAACATATATAAAACATATCTAGTAAATTAGGATCCTAATTGTTATCAAATTACCATTTTGAAAAATTTAGCAGAAATAATTTGGTACAAATTCAATATTTATCTAATAAGCCTATCTTTAATAATATAATGCATTTAATTTAGTTAAATTCCCATAATTAGTTATATGTTTACAATCTTATTTTTTTCAAATATTAATTTCACATTATTTATTACAATTTAGTATAGTTTCCTTTACCTAAATCTTCTTTACCATACTACATATCTTGATTTTTAAATTGAGTTGAATGGTTTGGAATAGGATTAGTAAATAAATTCAATATTTGCTTTGGTTGAGCCACTTAATCATTCATATTAATAATTAAACTTTTTATTTTAATTTGGATTTCATAGTCTTAGAATAGAAATTTTATCAATCGTCTTAATTATATTCAATATATCTTATGTTGCTTCAAAATTAATGACTACAAGTCTCCATTGATTCATTTTCAATATAGACTCAATAATTATACCAAATTTTATTATCTATTTTTTAATGTCACACCCTCTAATAAATTGGTGAGAAACCTTCTATAATAGAATCATACTCATCATGATCTCTCTTTTTTGTGAATCTTCTATCATGCTTATGATAGGACACCCATGATAGCCATTGGAAAGTTATAACATGCATCCTGAGTTATCTTTATGGTATTACTATTTATGAGATAAACTATAATTCAAGAAGAAAAGCCTCAAATTTTAGTTATGCTTATAGTGGAAAAATTAAAGTTTTGCGTTACATAGATAGTGATTAGGCATGAAATCTAGATGATTTCAAGTTAATCATAAGATGCATGTATCATCATGGGGTAGGTCTTATGGCCAAGTTTGGAAAGAATAAAACTATTATTTATTTATCTACTATGGAATTTGAGTATAGTGGAGATTTTTTTGTTATGTATTAGTTTGGATTCAAAACATCATTTGTAAGTTTATATTTCTATAGACAATGCATAAATTTTTTGTGTGATAATCATAATGTTATCCACATGTCTCATAGCACATTGGACAATAAATTCAAAAATAAAATTTAAATACATTCTAATTTCATCCAAAAATGATTCAATATAAGGTTAGTGATCTTAAATATTATTTGATAGATGATTAGGTTGCATAAATATTCACAAATCCATTACTTAAGGCTCGATTTGTTCAGATTAAGAATATTTTAGGACTAAAGGAATGTATCATAAAAGGTGGTATTTTAGTGATTTCTCTATTTTTACATTTATCAAAGTGTATATTAAGGTAGGATGTTAGAGTTATTAATAAAAGATACACTTTTATATGGTTTAATATCCACTTCTAATATTCATTTGTTGTATAATTCATGGATAAGAACTAATTAGTTTACACTTATCCATAACCTATTATTAGATAATTTTTTTTTATTTGATAGGGTAAAATCTAGGTTTTACAAAGATCCTAGAACCACCAAAGTGTAGCAAAGAAAGTATAAATAGGCTAACTAAAGGTCGAATATCCAAAAAATCAAAAGGCCACTATATTATACCAAAATCAAGGAAACCAAAAAAAAAAAAAAAAAAAGCTTAAGAGGGAAGCCCCTCTAGTGAGTCTTTAGCATATTCATGATTCTTCATGGGAATTTATTGATTTTCCTTTGAAATCTTAGCCTATGTATGGTTCTAGAGTCCTTCAATAGCTTCACTAGGAAAGATCATACGGGGTCATTTGTATCCTTTAACCTGCAAGTGAGACTACTTAGGGGAGATCCCCTTTAGGGAACCCTAAAGGGGGATTTCAAGATCTTGGGTGAGTGAATGATAGGGGTCTAGGTGGGTTGGGTATAATAAACAAAATAATTTACCATGGACTCAAACTATCTATGCAAAGTATTTAGGTCTTGAATGACCTTGGCAAGGACCATCCCTACTTATTGAACCTTGGAGTTAAATTTATCCAAATATAATTTGTTGCTTTCCATCTCATCAAATATAATGGATTTACCTATTTGAGTAGTCTCCATAGGGGTGCCCTCATAGAGGTATGTCAGCTTAGGTTTAGGAATGAACATCTTGAGGGAGAGGTTTTCAAAAGTGGATTTGGAAGGGCTAGCCGGGGGGTAACACTTAGAGGGTTGGTATGATCCCAAGGTGGGATCCTCCACTAGGGAGTCATCCCTAGAGGAGAAACCCCCTATGGGGCCCTTGCAACCATGGATGGATTGGGTGTGATTGATGAGGAGAAGTATCAACCCTTGGTGGAGGATAGGGTTAGTGCCATTCACTTGATACAACAAAATAATGATTTTAAGGGACTTAAGTAGAAAAAGGATAGACTAATTTTATAGCCAATAAAGTGATTTAATAGTAGAAAGTGGTAGTAACATATAAGAGTGTATTTACCTTCAAGATTCATATAGTGCATGACTGAAATACAAATATTAAACCAGTAGCAAGAGAGAACTGCTTATGTAAAGCCTTTTTTATTAGTCCTCACAAAGTCATTCATCCAGAATAATCATTACAGCAACACCTATTTCTTCATTTGGTCTTTAAATGCCCTGGTGCCTTCACAAGACATATCAATCATTTCCCCAATGTATTCCTATAAAATAGTGATTCTTATTCCATGAATGGTCACTTTACATTTATTTTCAGCCATAAAAAAGTCACATGCCACTTCTATAATATGCTCTTTGACTCTCTTCACGAACTCGATGAGGCCCTAGCATTTGAGTTTCTTCCAAAAAAATTTATAGCCATAATCTTCTTTGCAAGATATAGGTTCCAACCTTTCCCTATCGCCTCCCATTGAATTGGTGTCTTTAGAGCTAAGGTGAGCAAGAGGAAGGTTTTGGATGGATCGAATGTGGAAATAGATCAAATTTGGAAAATGTGAATGGAGTTTGGGAAGCCCACTGATGACACAATATATCAATTATGCTCCCTCATCAAGACATAATTATGGATCAACTTAATTAACATCCATCCCTTTGAAGATATATTATACACATGTGATGATATGATTTTTATATCATGCATGAGTACTTTCAACTTGTAAGGTATTAAAAACATTATTAGGAATATTTCTTGCCTCATGATAGTTAGTTAAATTATGGATTTCAACTCCAATATTGGCAAGGAGATCTATAACCCCATTGTTTTCCTTATAGGTATGGATAATTTGGAAGGAGGACATTCCCCTTAAGATTTTCTTGTCTTCATTGATGATATCTTTGATAGTGTGAAAGGGAATTATTTTCCCTTTTAGATCATTTAGAATATTTAACGAATCACCCTCCATAATGACCCTATTTTGGTTTATTCTGAAAGCTACCTATATACCCTAGAGAATTGTTTTGGCCTCTATAATGTGCTTTTTTTAGGTTCCCATATGACCTGCATAAGCAATCAGCATCTCCCCTTTTGAATTCCTTATAACTTCACCTCCACTTGTAGGACTCAAGTTGACTTTTGAGGTACCATCAAAGTTAGTTTCACCCAGCCTTCTAGTGGAGCCTTCCTTTTTGTATGCTTGTGGATTATAGATTTTAAGGGGGATCATAAAACCTAAGTAATATCCCAATTTTTTAGGATCTGTACGGTATAAGGAGGGTCAGGATATTTGTCTTTGGGGGAGGAAAGCTTTCTAGTTTTCTGAAATAGCTTGGCAAAGTTAGAGAAAGGCACCTTTCAACTGATATCTTTTTTTTGGGAAGAGACCATCATTACGATATTTTCAAACACACTATAAATAATGGGGAAGAGTGAGGCACCAAAGGAAGACAAGGGAATGGATATTCTAGGGGGAAATACATTACACTATGAGGTTCAAGGTTTTTTTTGATTTGACCTAGGTTAAGCTGAGGTGACTAAGCACCCAATTAAATAGTTTCAAGCTAAACGGACACTCAAACAATAGGTCATGGACTGAATATTTTATATTTTAAAAAATTAGGCATATATTTAGGGTAATTATTCCTCTTTTATCTAGGTTGTCCACCATCATAATTTTGTCCTATATTGCAAGCCAAAAGAATAAATTAACTTTAGGATTCAAGTGCTTTACCCAAATTATTTTCTATAAATTCCATTCACTTTCCAAATTAAGGTCAATGGCATGTCTTGAGGCCATAGAATAGGAAACCTTGTCATCAACCCCCTAAATAAAATGATATTCCTTCTATATGGAAGGAATATGAACCTATCTTAATGACAAGTTGAGGGTCTGAATAATGTGAGATTCTTCTAGTGAGAGTCCATCACTAGGGAGAATTTTCTAACACTTGACACCTTCCTTTATTTCCTAGTAATCTTTGATCTTGGATCCCCATATTTTATTGAAGTGTCTATACCACCCCACCCAAATTCCCTAGGTGGAGAGGGGGTGGGAGATAGCCAGGCATCTTCCCATAAGTCAATTTTCTTAGCATTACCAATTTTCCATAAAATACCTTCTTGAAGAGATATTTGTAGTTGGTTATAGCTTTCCAAAAGGTGGATCCATCTATAGGGCCTTATTCCCATAGGAATTCATCCTCTTTCACTCCCTCTAATTATTTGTCTTTGATATTTCTTTCCCACTCCCCATTTTCCTTCATCAATCACTAGCCCATTTTAGCCAATAGGGCTTTGTTCATGGATTTAATGCTTCTTAGGCCAAGACCTTCATTTGATTTTGGGAGGTAAAATTTTTCCCATGTAATGATGTTATGTCTAAATATTTATTCAGTGCCCCTCTAAGGGATTTTTTTTTGTATTTGTTAGATTTTAGTGGATACTTTAGAGGGCATTTTTGAAACAAACATCTAGTAGACAGGAATGCTTTGAATTGAGGCCTTAAGGAACTAGTTTTTCCCTATTTGAGTAAGAAGGTGGCTCTTCCATCTTGAAATTTTTCTTTGAATATGATCAATGAGAAGGTTACAAAGATAAAAATCCATTTTTCCTTCAAAGAGTGGGATGCCTAAATGACTTGCCAACAGATTTCCCACTTAACAATGTAGAATTTTGGTGATTCTCTTTTGTTGAAAGGGCAAGGTATTTATAAAGAAGAGAGAGATATTTTAGAAATTAATACACTTATTGTAATCCTTTTTATAGTTATGTAAGATGAATGTTAATTGATTTGTTTCCTCAATAGAGGCATGTAGTGTCATCGACAAACTATTGGTGGGTGATATGATCTAAGTTAAGATCCACAAACATACCTTTAATCAGTCCTTGAGTGTAGGCACTCCTTAGACTTCTTCCCAAGGTTTCCTCTAGAATGATGAAGGGTAGGGAGAGAGGAGGTCACCTTGTCTTAGTCCTCTTTAAGAAAAAAATAAACCTTTTATAACACCATTTAAAATAACAAAACATTTGGGAGTGGTGATACAATTCTAGATAATTTTCCTAGTATCTTGGTTCAAGCCCAGCATTTCCAAAATTTGCATAAGGAAATACGATGAGACCCAATCATAACCTTTCAACATGTCTAACTTAAGGAACATTACCTACCTCAAGGATCTATAAATAGAATTAATAGCTTCATGAATCAAAAAAATGCCATCCATATTTGTTTGCCCACCACAAAAGTCCCTTATTGCTCCCCAATAACTTTATCAAGTAGAGATTGCATGCATTTTACCAAAATAAAGGATAAAATTTTGTAAGTGGTGTTACCAAGGATAATATGTCAAATGCCCTAAATAATATTGACACTTTGATTTTTTGAAACTAATAAAAGGAATGTGTTGTTGATTTCCTTGAGGATAAATTTAGATTGGAGAAAATCTCTAGCAATATCTTTGACCTCTTGGTGGATAATATCCAAAAAAAATTGGAAGAAAAAAGGGAGAACCCATCAATTCTCAGTACCTTAAATCCCTCCATAGAAAATATTACACTTTTTATTTACTCATTCGAAGGAACCTTGGCAAGGTAATAATTATCATCAGTTGTGAATACTTTATTAAAATTATTGAGAGCATAGGAAATCAGATGGTCATCTAGTATTCCTTCTTCCAAGAGTAGGTTCCTAAAAAAAATAATAGTATGGTGAAAGATTTCATCATTATCTTTGTTAATGGTCCTATCTTCCATTTTTAATTTGGATATTATTTTTATATTCATGTGCCTAGATGCAAAATATGAAAGAATTTGGCATTCTTGTCACCCTCCTTCAACCATAAGCATCTAAAAGTTTGTTTCCAAAATGCCTCCTCTTTTACTTATAGGTTATGAAATTCACACATGAGATATTTTTCCTTGGAATCCATGAGATCATTTTAATTACTAGAGGGATAGAGCTCTTCTATTATTTCAAGTTCCACTTCAAGATCCTTTTTCTACAAGATGTCCCCAAATACTTCCTTACTCTAGATTTTCAGCATGGTTTTGAGAAAGCTAAGTTTTTTACTGAGGATAAACATGGTGGATCCCAAAAATCATTAATTCTACCAATATTTCATAGATTATATAAGATTATGGTGAAGATTCCACATGTTTTCAAATCTGAAGGGGTTGTATTTGGATTTTTAGATCTTGTCTCCTTCAAACACCAAGGGATTATGATCATACCCTATTCTAGACAAGGAAGAAACCTATTAGAGAATTAGATGTCCCAATTTAATGAGATTAAAAACCTATCAACATATACATGGATCAAATTTATTCTAGTCTTCAGTTGGACCACATAAACAGAATACCATTAAGGTCCACATCCACTAATCCTACATTAGCGATGAAGTCATTAAAATCCAACATGATATTCATGAGGTCAATAAGGCCCCCTTTTTTATCCTAAAGAGTGATGGGGTGTTGAATTCACTAGTAATGATCCAATTCCAATTTACATAGGTCCTTTGAAATTCTAGTAAGGTTTTCCATAAAAGATTCCTAGCAGGTTTGGAATTTTGAGCATAGATGTTGGTTGAAATTCATTTTTTGTTGCTGACTAAATCCATAAATAAAACCAAAATCTGGATATTCGACTTCCACAAAAGGTATCCTCCTAGAACATCTAGGTTCTAGAAGACTACTAGGCCACCTGAGGCACTTATAGAATTGAAGGATAAAGCTTGAGTGTTACTCAAAATTCTTTTGATGTTGGCTTTTAAGATAGAGTTAAACATTTTTGTTTTATGAATGAGGAGGATAGAAGGATTGACTCTTTTAATAATGTTATAAAGGGTCCTTTGTTTCCTAGGGTTATTTAAACCCCTTACATTCCAATAATTTTATCAAATAATTATTCAATCAATTAATTATTTTTAATAATACATAATTATTATCTCTAAGATGTTTTTTTATACAAGTAAATACTCTCCAGACCCTATCCCTAATAATAATTTTATTTATATATATGAACATAAGGGGCTAGTGGTGAGGCATATTGTGTATGAAAGTAATTTTTTGTAGTACTATAATATTTAGTCCATATTTTTTATCTAGAGAGGTAATCATACTTCTTTAAATAAATCTATATATTTGTATTTATTTAAGGATTCATTAATTTATATATTTCATGTATTATGGGTATTTATCTTATGGTATATATGATTATTCTAGATAATATCCATCAATTTATTTTGATATCATAAATATAAAATCTTTATCTCTTGTATTTTGGTTATGTGGAGCACATAAATCTTTTATTTGCATGTGCATGATAGGTATAAAGATCAAATCTGCAATTTGTCTTTTTTTTTTAATGTTGAGTTTCAAGATTATGTTTTAGTGACCTACCAAAAACACCCTATATAATTCTCTAAAATTTCACTTAGGACATCTTGGTTGATCATATATTTATAAATTTAATGTTATATTAGGGTTTAAGATATTTTTATCATAGAAATACCCTAGATTATAGTGTTTGTTTCTAGAGTTTTAAAACTCAATGCAAGTTGTCATTATTGTTAAGCATTAAGTTTTTGCTAGGAAAAGTGAGGGGAAGACTTAAATATTTATATATATGGAATTTTAATTCCATGTACCTTATCATATATTAAAAACACCTACTTTTCTATAAATAAGAAGCCATTGGCCATTTCAAAATATAGTGCATGACTGAATGGATAGCCTCGGGGAAGTTACTCTCTATGGCATGCTAACTTTTTATACCTCACATTATTATATTATATATCCTATAATTGAAATAAAACACAACTTATTAATTCAATAAAAAAAGGTACATTACATTTGGCAAACCTAAGCACAATTTCAGTACTCTTTATTTAATCTTAGTATTAATAATTTGTGTTTAGTTTTAAAATAGTATAGTGAAAGGGAAATTCAAAGGTAATATTTGTATAAAAGTGGTTACTCTCATATAACTCTTAACTTGTGCATAATTTGAAAGTTTTATCTATAAAACATTCAAATAAGGACCCATAATAGTGTTCCACATACATTTTAAAAATTTGTCAATATTTTTTTTAAGTGTCTAGGATTTTTTCATATATGGTGATTGAATTGTTTTGATCATTTAATCAAGACTATAATTTTCACGTGGATCTCCTAAAACCATTTTCTAATTCCTACTTTTACAATTTACCATTGTGATTCTCTCATAGAGATAATTATTTTGACATATTAGTGGAGACATCTTTAAATAAATTTAGTTTTTTTTCCCTACGATGTTTATTTTCTGTAAATGGTGTAAAAAATTTAATCCTTAAGAGTTATAGATAATTTATCTAGAAAGAGTACATGAGATATGTTATTATAACTATAGCCATGAATGAATAAACTCGTTTTTTAATCTTTTCAAATGAAAAAATTCAATAATCATTATGACATATCCAAGGGACTCGTAGGTTACTCTATGTCCCTTGAATTGAAGTTCCACTTTCAAGGATTCATGAAACTTTGGGAAGGTTAAAAAAATTATAATTTTTTTTTTAATAAGCATAATAATATTTGGCCATGTCAACTATAAAATGAGTTTGGCAATCTTAGTCTACAAATCTAACTCCAGATTAAGGATTTTATCACTTAAGTCAAGCATTTAAATATTTTTCATGTTGAGACAAGTGTAGCCAAAACCTAGGACCAAATCATTATGTGCTTTTTTTAAAAAAAAATTGGGTAGTACCTACTAATTTTTCATATCAAATCATGACACACAAATATATTATTTAGGAAGTTCCTATGTTGCACAAAAAAATTATAAGCTCTGTGGTCAACTTCATATTTCACTAGTGATATCAAACATAGAGGTACTGAGCAATAGGAATTCATTTTCAATGATATTGATGTAACATCACAAGCTAATTCTCATAAAGGCAAAGGCCCTATTAAATAAAAATATAAAGTAAAGAATAAGCCTAAGGGAAATCAATCTTCTGCATTAGAATCCTTCCCCATGTGAGCATAAAGGTAAATGGAAATGGAATGTAAATGTCAACAAAAAATTTAAAATGTTTTTGGTAAACTAGGTCATGTTGAATATTACTGTCTCAAGAATAAGGCATAATTTTAAAAATATATTAAAAATATGCAATTCTTTCACTCCAATAAAGGAGCATTACTTTCTGCAACAACAAATATATCACCTATATCTGAATGGATTTTGGATTTAGGAGGTTCTCACCGTATGATACATAATAGCTTATTTTTGACACTCTTGAATAAAGCTACACAACCAAAAAAAAATTGCAAATATTTAGTCCTCTATTTATTTAAGGTGAAGGGTTTGTTGAGATGGGGAATGGTATATTTAAAATAATTCTCCATTTTCCATATTTTTATATGAACCTCTCATCCATATATTAGATTGCACATGTAGGTGAAGGAAAATAATTTGAATTTATATTTATTTATTATTTTACCAAATATACAAAATACCAATCTGCATTATATCCAATGATAATGTTAATCACAAAGCCAAGATATACAAATTTGATAACTTTGTGTTTTATTAGCATTCACAAGTCTTGATTGCACATGAAAATGAATAGAGTAAACGTTTGCATTAATTTTTTATTCATGTGAAATATCATTCATTTTAGGACCTTGATAAGAATAACATGGTTATTGGTTTGCCAAAAAAAAAAAATTGTAATTTATCCTAGTTGTGCACTTATAAAATAACATAGGGCTCCTTTTCACAAAGGAAGATCTTGGATGGCAAGTGACATATTATATTTTTTTTCTAGTGATTTAATCTTATTCATTCATATTTATTTTCATAAACATAAATATGTGCTTACATTAAATAATTATTTCTATCATGTACCTTAGGTATATTATCTTTGAAATAAAATTGAATTCTTTGAGCACTTTAATTTTTTCAAAACCATTGTTCAAAACCTATCAAAGATAAAAATTTAGCATCTCAAAATAATAAATATAGGAGATTTTGTGAAAAATTATATAATCATATTATGTGAACATTAAGGCACTGGATTTTAGTATTTTGTTCCCTATACCTCTAAAAACTATGTAGCTAAACATAAAAATCAAACATTTAAGTAAATTTTAAATTACGTGGGGCATTTCAGATATTGATATCTTAATTTTTTTTTATAGTAAATACAATGTCCAACTACATTCAAAATCACACTCCAAACTCAATAATTCAAGACATGAGTATATTACAAAAAAATAGTCTGGTGTTAAGAACAATGTTTCTAAATTTAATATTTTTTTGTTATGGTGCATGTGAATATGTTTGAAATGATAAGCATAAATCAATTTAAAAGAAGTGTTTTCCTTGTATTTATGTCCACTATTTTGAATATTTGAGGGCACATCATATTCTTATTAGAGGTACCATTAAATTTTTACTCTTGAAGGAATTATTATTTCATAAACAATCTTAGGCTTACAAGCCAAAAAAATTTCCTCTTTCTCCATTTTTTTAATACTAATATAGACATGAATTCCTATGTTTCTTACAAATAAAAATGTAGTTTATATGAATTCAACTCTAAGAGTCACTACAATTTAGATGATGAGTGTCAAGGGATAACCCACTCCTCCACCACTAGAAAAATATATAGTTTCATTATTAGTGCCATAAGTCATTAAAATTGTACCTACATAGCCATCACAACCTTAACATTATGGGTCTAGATAAATAAAAAAAATCCCAATACATGGGTAGGGGATATTTGACATCCACATATAATTAAATTAGAAAATTAGTTTGTTATTGTAGACTCAACATAGGTCACCATGAATAAGGATGGAAAGACTTATCATGAGGCGTATAATCATTATATATGGTAGGTAAATATGGAAGAAAAAATTATTTATTTTAAAAATAAGAAAAATTTGGACTTGGCTCCACTTTCAAAAAGAAAAAAAATAGTGACCTGAAAGTGGGTGTCCTACATTATGTATGCAATAAATAGGTCCATTGACATCTAAAAATGTATGGTTGTATAAATATATTTTGAATAGATTGATATCTCTAATATGGAATTGAAAAGTGCCTTACTTTATGAAGACTTATAAGAATAAATATACATGTCCCAACCTCCCTGGTCCATCAATCATGAGAAGTTTAGCTATGAGTGCATCTTGAAAAATTCATTATACAACTAATTTAACTATTTTAAGAATATCATAGTCTTATTCCTAATTTAGTTGAAGGTTTGAGTTGACTAAATTAGTAAATAATATTTCAATAAATAGAGTAGTAATTTGTATAATGTATTTGACCTTCATGGATTTCTAAAAATAGTAGTGAAATAGGAGAAATATAACTTAGTTTAAATAAGATTGAGATAGCTAAGACAAAAGTTGGTACTAGCTATGTAGGACTAGGACACTATTAAAAATCAAGATCTAGCTTTTATTTAATGAAAGGATAGGAGCACTAAAAATAGGACACTTCAAGGTTTAACACTATAGTCTAGGTCCTACCACTATTATCTAAATTGGTCATAGAGATCTGAGTTTTTAGGTTTTGTCGATGTCCCTATATTAATCTACTTGTGAAATTTTGAGTCTTGACTATCAATGGAGCTCCTTATAGATCTGATTTAATCTCCAACCCTAGACCTTTAGTATGCTTTAATGAAACTTGTGAAAGAGGGGGGGTTAGTTTATGAAAGATTCACTAAACATGTATCCACAACCCTTGTGTGGGCACACTGCCTACACACTAATACTTCTAAAAGGGATCAATCTATGTGTAGTTCTCCCACTTGATGTGCTTTATACAATAGTGTTATGTAGATGCAAAAATTATAAACTAGGTGTGTTTGAGGTGACTAGGAACTGGTGTGAGGGTTTGAATGAGATGATAGTTATATTGGATAGATGTATATAGAGAATAGGGAAATTTTCCTTAGTGGTCTTGCTTGTATTCTTGATTACTTTTGTAATATTTTCCAACCCCTTTTAAATGAACTTAGAATAGATTTTTATAGAGATCTATTGGCCATGGGTTAGATGCATTCATGGTAGGCTGACACAATGAGGAAGAGGAATCAAGAAAAAATAGCCACCTAGGCTCAAAATGTGATTGGATAAGAGCACTAGAAATGGGACACCCTAGGGTCTAGTGCTATAGTCCAACCCCAACTTTCATGTCCTACATGCTCAGGACCTAGGGGTTGAATAAGCATGGAAAATGGAGCCTAGTTGAGCTAGAATGAGGTTTTGGAAGTCTATAAATGATTGAGAATCAATGAAAAGGTAAATATAAGGGTCATGAGAGCATGCAAGAGGGATCCATAGGTTGGGTGTCATAAGCCACACTCAAGATACCAATTTTGACATTTTATATGACTACATTTGCCTCATTTATTATAGTGATGTAGAAAAGTGAAATATTAGGATAAAAGAAAATTTGAAAGTGTACCTAAACTTACTTGAAAGGGTGAATCCTTAGATGTTGTGTGATGTTGGGTGTGCATAGAGAGCACATCATGAAGTGTAAATATGCAAAATAAATTAGGAGTAGATCAGTTCTTACTAGATATGTTATATCTAAAATAAGAATGTATAAAATTGGGAGAGAGAGAGAGAGAGAGAGAGAGAGAGGAAGAAGAAGTTATGAATATGCCTCACTGGTAGGTGAACCAATATAAAACTTGTTATGATGCTAAGTGATACTAGATGATGTTGAGTAATGTTGGGTATGTATTATACCAAGAGTAATATCATAAATGAATTTGAGTGCTCAATTCCTTGAGTGTGTCTCAAAAATTCAAAGGCTATTCCTTTGGCTCCATCATCATCCACTAAGTGAAGCTACATGATCTTACATGTGATGATCAATGTTTGGACTATGTGTCCAATCCCTTTGAGTAGGTGCTTCAAGAATACAAAGGCTAGCTAGACTTTTGGCTCCATGATTGCCCACTAAGTGAAGCTATAAAATTATAATAATATGAATGTGTGTCATTTGAAATGGATCCTAAATCTCATGAATTATTTGTAATGTGATAATATGATGTGGATAGCCAAATATGTACTAGAAACTAGGCCAATCTTGGCCAATTCTAGAAGGAGGAGATTAGGATTGTATGAAAGCCACTCCAAAATGATACCAACCACCTGCAAATGGAATAAGGCATGCAATTATTGAGAATGCTTGGGTAATATACTAAACTTAGAAAGAAAAGAAGTTAAATGTGTCGTGCACTTTGCCCCCAATCACTAGTGTCTGTAACATGGATTTTGATCTAGAAGTTAAAACAACTTCCCTATCTAAAACTGGAAGTGACACCTATCATGTTATGCATGATTCTCCCTATATCTAGATTTTTTGAGAAAAACTATACTAAAACTATTGAATCTAAATTGATTTGTATGTGACAAAACTATACCTAAGGTCATGGTGTGTAAATGATCTCCTTGAATACTTGGGTTCAAGAATAATATTTAATATTTTAATTCAATTTGTATATTCTATAACATCATATATATATATATATATATATATATATATATCCTATTTCTATAAAGTTTGGTTATTTGGATAGGAGTGTTGGAAATAGTACACCCTCCTATCCAACACTATTTTCCATGTTTGGCACTATTGTCCATTATTAAAACTAATGACTATTTTGTAATCATCACTATTTTTTTGATTTGTTCTTCCTAGTTTGACCTCTGGTTACTATTTTAAGTATTATAAAAACTAATTTTTCAATTGAGGAGCTTTGATCTCTATGACAAAAACCATGTTTATTTCCCCCTCTTTTGAGGGTAGGAATGAAGACCCTACAATGATTTCCCTTAGAATAAAGATCTATGCAAGTGTGTTATGTTATAAAATACATGAAATAGTCATGATAATCAAAAGTATGTCTTAAGATATAACATAGTTTATTTAGGAGATTATTAGATCAACAGGGCTATGCCTAGATAGATATAACAATGTAATAGCATGTGTAATATACTAAACTAGAACTAAAAGTGTTAGTTGTTAGTTTTTAGTTGTTAAGGAGGGAGGGAGCATGATTTCCATCATGGCATCCAATAAATCAAGATAATTCATGATGTGGATCATAGCATTGCAAATAATGAGAAGAAATAAGTAAACAAGCACACAAGGCAAGAAGCAGGAAGCATACAAGAGTGGTCAAGGGGAAAATCAAACAAGGGACATGGGTACATGTCACTCAAATTAAAAATTAATCATACAAGGCATGTTCAAATGCCACATACCCCAAATGCTATAATAATGTCATAGTGCACATGTTCATGCTAGATCTATTATCTATGAGAACATTATGAATATGATGATTATAAATGTAAGCTCTGATAAAGAGTGCATGATAATCTGAATCATCCTCAACAATCTCCTACTCTGATAAGGAGATTTAAGGTCTATTTATAAATCTATATTTGTACACACCAATCATGTTACTCAAAGGATGTGACTCAACTGAAGGTGACTTATATCCAACTGGTGGTGGATGTGCATGATATGCATGATGAACACCTAATGTATCCCTTGTCTCTTGTTTAGAATGTTGTGGGAAAGGATTTGAGAAGATTTTAAAATATTTGTTCTTTGTTTTCTTTTCTTGAGCAGTCTCAACTAGATTTCTAAGATAATTAATGTTTCCATATATCAAGTCATGTATCTTGTGTTTCAAATGTATGCATATGTTTGTTGTGTGGCATGATTCCCTATGAAAATCATAAAATGCATTCTGACCATATCCCTATGGAAGAGGCTTTGTTAGATCAACTTACCTAATAGGATGGAGAGATATGATATTACATTCCAATAGCTATTGTAAAACTCTAGTTGGAGATACTGGTAGATTCAAAAAAGTTCCCCAAGGAGGTGCAGATAAAACCACTTGTTGAGGGGGCTCTGAAGCCATATTAACTATTGGTTGATTTGGAATTTTGCTATCATTTACCTTTACTTTTTATGGGACTTTTTCTTAACTCTTGTTTTTTGTTTTTGATATGTTTGTGTACTTGATTTTTCCCATTGAAATTAGTTTGACTTCCCTTTCCTTTCATGTATGACATAACTTAGTGAAAGAAGAGAATATTTTGAACATTATTGACTCATGCAAAGATGGTAGAAGACTCTATTTGAAGAGATCTTATAACTCTTGATCACCCATGGGGCTATTCATCTTAGCCAGTTTTATATATAAGAACATAATCTATGAAATGTTCATTTGACCTATGTTTCTATTGTGCAACTTGGGCATAGGAAACCTTATCACCAATGTTAATATTGAAATGAGCTAGGAATATGTCATCTAAATGATTTAATGCATTAACTGATTGATTTGGTAGACTATAGAACCATTTTAAAGCATAATCCTTTAGGCTCCATGGAAATAACATAGCTAGTAGTCAGTCATTTGGCACATAGTCCAAGAATATGACATGAAAATCTCTCAAGTGTGTCTCTTGATCACCCTTGCCATCATATATAATGAGATTGGGTTGAACAAAAAATGGTGGTAAGGGTGTCAAATAAATATGACATGTCAATGGTGTATGTAGTAGAGAAAAATAATTCAAGGGTTGTGTTGGTCTAGAAGCACCTTGCTCAAAATGTATCACCTTGTATTGAAGAGATTTTATCTCTTACACAAGGGTATCCACATTAGGAGACAAAGATGTACTAGTTGTAGTTAGTGGTGGCATAGAGGAAGGTTGGGTTTTTATAGGGGGTTATTGAGACATATTTGTCCCTATAATGTCATTAGCAACTAGTTGCTCTAAAGGAATAAAAGAATCAACTTATTTAGCCTTTTTTATTTCCATGAAAGATTGTAAGATAAGAGTATGATCTTGGGGTTATTCCCTGAGTCTTTCTCAAAAACTTTGTAGTATTAAATCTTTATTGAGGACAACTTCATTATCAATAATAGGTAGAAGTAGATCAAGATTTTTATGTGGTGGTTCATGAACATCAATGTTTGTATCATCATTGTTATTCTCATACTACTCATTGTCAAAATTATCCTCATGGAAATTGGTGTAATCTAGATGTGTAGGATCTATAACAGGAAGATGAGTTGGTTGTTTATCCATGGTATATGGTGAGGTTAATAGAATCTAGGTGAATTCAAGAGGTTTGCCACTAAGTCTTGTACTTCATATTGAAAGAAGAGATGAAAGGATCTTAGGTGGCATAAGGAAAACAAATTGAATAATGGAAGAAAAGATTAATCAAATATAATCTAAACTAGGAAATGGAATATGCATAAAATGGAGATGAAGTTCACAAACATGTAAGGTGATACCTCAAAAATCAATAGGACCTAGTAGATGAAACTAGGGTTTTAAAAAATGATATATTTTAAAATTACTAAGGAATTTTAAAAATTAATGTGATTTTTTTATCTAAATATGCAGGTAAAAAATTGAAAAAATATTGATTTAAAGGGAACTAGTATGTGCAACTAGAGTTTACAATTATATATATATATATATATATATATATATAATGGAATTTTAAAATTTAAAGTGAATTTTTAATTTGAATATGTAGGTAAAAAATCAAAAAATTATTAGAAAAATCAGCGAAGAATTTACCCTAGGGTTTTTAGGGTTTCTAAGGTTTTTATGTGTAAATGAAGTCAGGTTCACCAAATGGTTTAACTATTTTGGGAATATTGGAGTCTTATTCATAATTTAGTTAAAGGTTTGATTTGCATAAATTAGTAAATAATATTGCATTAAATAGATTACTAATTTGTATAGTTTATTTGACCTTCATATCTTTCTAAAAATAGTAATGAAATAAGATAAATATAACTTAGCTTAAATAAGACTAAGATGGCTAAGATAGAATTTGGTACTAGTTATGCAGGACTGGAACACTATCACAAATCAAGATCTAGATTTCATTTGATGAAAGGATAGGAACACCAAAAATAGGGCACTTTGAGGTCTGATGTTATAGTCCATGTCTTATTGCTATTGTCCAAACTGGTCACAAAGATCTAAGTTTTTTGGGTTTTGCCTGTTGTCATTATATTAACCTACCTATGAAATTTTGAGTCTTGAATATCAATATATCTCCTTGCATATCTAATTTAATCTCCAACCTTAGACCTTCAATATTCTTGAATGAAAATTACAAAAGAAGGGGGGGGGGGGCGTGGGGTTAGTGTGTGTAATATGCACTAAACATGTATCTATACCCCTTGTGTGGGTATGCTTCCTACATACCAATACTCTAAAGAGGGATCAAGCCATGTGTAGTTATCCCACTTGATGTGCTTTGTGCAGTAGTGTTATGCAGATGCAAAAATGTCAAACTAGGTGTGCTTGAGGTGACTAGAGACTTGTGTGAGGGTTTGAATGAGTTGGTAGCTATATTAGATGTCTGTATGAAGAGAATAAGTAAATTTGCCTTAATGGTCTTGCTTGTATTTTATCTTTCTTTTTTAATATTTCCCAACCCCTTATAAATGAACTTTGAATGGGATTTCATAGAGATCTATTGGTCATGGGTTAGATGCATTCATGATATGTTGATACAATATGAAATAATAATCAAGAGAAAATAGTCACCTAGACTCAAAATTTGATTGGATAGGAGTGCTGGAAATGGGACACCCTAAGGTCTAGTGTTATAATCCAACCCTGGCACTCCTGACCTATGGGCTCAAGACCTAGGAAGATGGAATAAGAATAGAAAAAGGAGCCTGAATGAGACAGAATGAGGTTCTAAAAGTCTATGGATGACTAGGAATCAAATGAAAAGGTGGATATAAGGGTCATGAGAGCATGTAAGAGGGACTTATGGGTTGGGTGTCACAAGCCACACTCAAGCTACCAATTTTGATAGTTTATATGAATACAAAAAAATAAAATAGGAACCATCAGGTTGGTTTTAAAATATAGGTATGTTTATAATAATATATAGTTATACATGGATTCCATCTAACCCCACAGTCTAAAAAAGTTAAGTAGATGATCAACTCCTAGTTTTTCTCCTCTATGTTTTCATAATAATCACTACAAGGAGTTCTAAAAATAAAATCCATGATTTTAAAGCAATGATAATGAAGTACTCTAGTATGACTAATATGGTATTGTTATATTTTTTATTATACTTAAGTTTTCATAATCAGATAAAGGAGTATTTGTTAATTAATCTAAATATGCTCAAGATACTATGTCACATCAACACAAAAGACTATAAGTCTACATTGTCTCCTTTTCAATCTAAAGCCAAGATTTCCACCAAGTTTTCTTATTCTTATATTGATGGTACATCTTATAGGAAATAAATGGTAAGTCTTTTATTATTAACTAACTTTTTTTCATGCTTATTTCAAGACCCTGATGATAGCCATTGCCAAGATGGAGAATGCATTCTATGACATATTCAATGTATTAATAGTTATTGAATTAAGTATTACTCAATATTAAAATCCTTAATTTTTAGTTACACTTCTAGTGGAATTTTTTAGTTTCAAGTTACACATACACAAACTAGATAGAATATCTAGATGATTGTAAGTTAACTAAAATATACATCTATCATCTTCGGATAGGTCATATGAATTGATCTTGTAAGAAACAAGTTAATATTTATTTGATTACTATAGAAGTTGAATAAAGTGGAGTTTTCTTTATTTTCAATGAGTTATTTTGGATTTATCACATGCTTTCTAAGTTTGAATTTATCCAAACCCAACCCACAACACTTTGGTTTGATATTCAAAGTGTTATCCACATTTATCATAACCCAATAGAGCATAAATGCACCTATTACATTAAGGCATTATATGTAGCAACTAATAAATGATAAGGTTTTTGATCATTAGTAATACTTGATATATGATCAAGTTGAAGGAATATTCACCAATCCCTCACTTGATTCTTAGTTTTTACATCTTAGGCAACCTTTGGGAGTAAAAGAATGTACATTGTCAATGGGGGAGAGTTCATTTATTATTATTTCATTCCCTTTATCAAAGTGCATCTTACAGGAGGATGTTAGTGTATTTAATAATGAATACACATTTGTATGGTTAAAGATCCACATCTAACATTCATTTTTAATATAATTAAGGGAAAAGCACTAATTGGTGCACACTTATTTATAACCCATTATTAGAGAATATTAATAGAAAATTATTCACTTAAATATATTCTACTAATAATATGTAAGTATTATCTCAAATAAGACTTATTCTAGAAGTAATGAGTTATTATTTCTAACATTTTCAAAATTAGGCTAAAGATTTAATATAAAGACATACACATACTACTTATAATAAATTCGTGTATTTTCTTTATTTAATCATTTATTAGATTTATATATTTTATGTATTTTGGTTTTATATCTGTGATAGCTACAATAATTTTGGACAATATCCAATAACTCAATATTTCCTATATGTTGAAATTATTTTAGCTCTATCATTTTCATCATGGTGATAAATATTAAAAGAAATATCAATTTTATATCCATTCACAAATTTATCATTCAAAGGTATTTCAACATCATTTATAAAAAACATAATATAGCAAAATGAACCTCAACATTATTGAGAAACATCATTTTTATTTTTCAAATAAGTTCTAAATTTATCCACATGATTTTTTAAAAAATCAATATAATTCAAATTTATTCTGGTACTTCACCTAGTAGGAATGTTATATTGAATCAATTTACATGGTATAATATGGAAATATATGTAACATGAAAATACCCTTGGGTTTGAATAATATGCAAGCAAAAATCTAGTGTTTATAAATAATACAAAATGGTTGTGCCTAAAAATTTAAAATAATAATAAACCCTAGAAAAATCAAATCTATCACCAAAGAAGTAATATATAACCCTAAGTGGTGTAAGGTAGCATGTGTTCACCAAAATTTTCTCTGGCTAAATGGAAATAGGTTAAATTTCAAGACAATATAACACATATAACCATAAAATATATAAACTTAGTCTTAATTTTATTTATATTTAATAAAATAATAAATAAAACCTAATTTCATATTAAAAAATATTCTAGAATTAAAAATAAAAGAAAATAAGGAGCTTAGATGGATATCCATTATTTCATGAATTTGTGGGAAATCATCTGTTAGTGTAGTTTTTAATTATTACATTGTTATCTTAACTACTAGGTATTAGTTAAGAGTTATTGTTGGGTAGTGTTGGTAGTTACAATTTTTATAACTAGTTTTGTATTGTATATATTCTCCTACTATGACAATGAATATACATCTAATAATTTTTATCTCTTCATTTGGTATTAGATAAATGCACTCAAAAAGAGTATATTTGCCTCATCTTTTGAAGAACTAGTGAAATTGATCCAATAAGAAGAAGCCATTTAGTCTGTGCAAGATGAATGCAAGGACAAAGCAATGATTTCTAAACTATATGGTCCAAATTTCCAAAAATTACCACCAAATCAATCACAATAACAATATAAATATGAGAAAACAAAATGATGGTGTCATATTTTCCACACCAATACACATGACATTGATTACTACTAGTATAATGCATTGACACAAGTCACATATAATTGATAAGGCACATCTATTGGAGGTAATTCACATAAATATAAAAGAAATCCTTGGTAATATAAGTAGCAAGGACATGTAGTGGCATAACAACAACCAAAATAGGAGAATGCATCTAAAGAAGAGGTACTAGTAAAATCAGATTGTGGTACAAATAATAACATAGTTATTATCTCCAAAACCTCATCACCAATGACAAATGTTTAGTTTATTTACTTAGGAATTAAAAAGAATATTATGGGATGATAGTAAATCTTTGATTCACTAACTAATCAACCCATTGGATATCGGGTTCGAATCACAGATGATAAGGAGTATGTTGTAGAAGGAATTGGAACTATCACCATTCCTCTTGGGAGGGGAAGCTATACTCTCAAAAAGGTGTTGTATATTCTTAGATTGATAAAAAATCTCTTATCTATAAGTTATATCTTGAATCATAAGGTTAATATGGAGTTCTTGATCAAGAATGGCACCAAATCATGTCTTTTCTCAAGAGAAGGTAAGTTAATTTGTAAATCTTTTTTAAAGGATCATTTCTTTCCCCTAGATGAAGTTTCATCTGATGCAATTTATTTCTCTACCTCTATGACATAATCCACTACCCTCTATCATTATTTATATAGGCAAATTTCCATTGGATCCTTGTACCAACTTAGCTTTAAGGCCATTGAATGTGGACTTTATCAACTTTCCCATTCTTTGTCAGCATGTTCTAGATGCCTCAAAAGAAAATACCATAGGGTTCTATTTGAGATGAGTTCCTCTCATGTTAAGGATAATCTCAATGTCGTACATAATGATATGTGTGGACCCCTACCTACTTCTTCTCAAGGAAGCAAGTACTTACAATTGTTTGTTGATAACTTCTCTTGAAAGACATAGGTTTTTTCTCCAAAAGAAGAGTGAAGTATTTACTAATTTTAAGGTCTTGTATCAGATTGATATGACCCAATTAGGGAGGTCTCTTCATCTCCTTCACTCAGATCGAGAGTATAATTCACATCGAAGGAGTTCTTGGCATTCTTAAAGTAACACAAGATCAAACAACACCTTATTGTTCCTTATACACCCTAGCAGAATGGAATTTTAGAGAGACATAATCATTCAATCATAGAGATGGATCATTACATGATTTCCACTACAAATTTAGGGGTGTCATTCTAGGTAGAAGTAGTTTAGATAGCCATATATCTTCTCAATTGGGAACTTACAAATATATTACAAGATAAGACACCAAAAGAGGTATGGAGTGGTCATAAACCTTTGATATCCCATCTAAGAGTATTTGGTTGTATATCATATATGCATATCCCAACTCAAAAGAGGAATAAAATTAAAGTGAAGAAATTCTAATTCATTCTTTTGGGGTAAAATTATTAGAGGTACATGTTATCCATTTTTAGCCTACATACAAAGATTTCAAAGACTAAGTAATGATCCTACATGAGAGAAAGACCTAATGATAAAAGAGGAAGATCATTTTTACTAAAGTGTAATTTGTCAACTTCTAAGGATAGGTCTAGAAGTTACAAATCCCAATGAGGTGCTAAGAGTACTTGGAATAGATATGTAAGTATATGGAGTTCATTTATTCCTTCATTGCGTTTATTTTGACATTTGATTTTAATGACAGAAAGTCTAAGTAAGTAGTTTGTCGATGCTATATATCATATGTGCAATAGTTTCATGAGAAAATGATCACATTGTTTTTCTCACATTCATCCTTAGTTACTATATATCAATTTATAGATCATCCACTAAAGCACAAAATAAGTTACACACATGAAAATATGGGCTCCCAAGCATTTTCGCTAGGTTTTCCATACTTAGCCAAATAGGCTAAAACATCGCCAATATGTCATGCTAACCAGATATGGACCAATCAACTTAAACATTTTATAGCTTTACTCATAAGTCTTTTGAGACTAGTGGATCAACTAGGTTTGTTATTTTTTACCTCTAAAACATCTCCAACAAATTTGGCCCCTCCATGATTCCTGTATTTCAAGATATAAATTGTCAAAGTTGATCAAATAATGAATTACAATCACATGAGAATCAAAATAAAGACAATATAAATCCATATGAGATTAAATTTGATGGTGTACAGAATGTCAAATACATCTACACAAACATAAAATGACATTAGTGAGAACATCAATTTTAATCAAGGCAAGTAACCATTTGTGTTTAAAATGTCCTTAAAAGGCTTTGAGTTGGAAATAATTCAATGGTACGAGATAATCATACCAAGATCCAAGGGATTGAAATCACTAATAAAAGGATGGGTCCAAATAAAATCTAGGACTCATGCTCAATCATACCAATTATCTGACAAAGTGCAAGAATTGATAGGAAAGTGGGACTAGGGAGATCTATGGTGCACGTGAACTCCTACATCTTGATCTAACAAAGCAAGGTAGAGTCAAACTAGCTAGTGAATCCAAGGAGATAATGAGCTAAGGAAAAGTGGAACAAGTGAATTCAATTGGCATAAAATTGATGGCTTTCAATCATCCATGGATAGGTAGATCAATAGAGTGAATAAGAGTTATAAAATTCAAGGGTTCAAGTAAGTATTCAATAACCAATTTGATCAAAAGTGAGTCCAGGATTTTTGATGAGGTTTGAGAGGCTATTTTTTACCATAGACAACAAGTTTTTATAGGGTCATCCTGATTTCATTAAAGTTATTTCAAACACCATAAATTAGTCTAACTGATATAGTCAAGTATGAATAATATAAATTGACTATCATTAGAGCTTAATGTGGACCTCTGATTTGACATTTTTTGGCTTGTAGGGTTCATTCTTGTAATTGGTTCACCATTTCTAAAGAGGGATCTATGCACAATGAACTCTTATCTCCTGCAAAGATAAAGTGAGTTTATATAGAACAAATGGGATCCAAAAGGTGTTATATGGTATATGGGTCTATTTTAATAAAAGGACTATGAGAAAACCAATTACCTTAGATTAGTTTTCCATCTATAGTAGACCTATGGAAATGGAGCTGATATGGGTGTTTTATGCAAAAGATCTCATTTATCAATGTGGCCCTATTTTCAACAAAACAAGTACATTCATCCACTCAAAATAGACCAAGAATATTTATTAGTTTCAAGGCATAAGGGATTAGTCCTTGTTAACATATTAGGTGGAAATAGCATGAAGTACTGAGATAATGACCTAGTGGCTAGATAAATATCAATGAAGTATTAAATTATTTTGCAAATCCTTTGAAATTATGCCTTCTTGATAAGATCCTAACTTAGCAACATCCTCAAATTGGTGCTAATCTATTATAAACTATTGTTCCTTTTCTAAGCATAACTTTCTTTCTCTCTTTTCTTTTTTTATAATTGCAAGCTTTTAAGCCTTAAAAATGGCTTGATAATCCCTCTCTTGGTCATGACTAGAATCTTCCCAAAATATCAATGAAGTATTAAATTATTTTTCAAAGCCTTTGAAATTATGCCTTCTTGATAAGATCCTAACTTAGCAACATCCTCAAATTGGTGCTAATCCATTAGAAACTATTGTTCTTTTTCTAATGCATAACTTTCTTTCTCTCTTTTCTTTTTTTAAAATGCAAGCTTTTAAGCCTTAAAAATGGCTTGATAATCCCTCTCTTGGTCATGACTAGAATCTTCCCAGATTTTATCTTTGTAACCTCTTAAGATGAATAAAAGACTCTTTTGCATATTTCATGATTCTGGTATAGTGGGTTAATGTTAGATTGATTTTCATATGTGGGAGACATCTCTCCCTTGTCAAATCCTCAATCTCACCTAGTTACTAGATTATATTATTTTACAGGTCATGTGTAGTGTTAAATGTCATTTAATTAAAGATAGAAAGTGGATACATTAACTAGTTAGTGTCTTCAATCAGGCCTCTCCATCACTTCCCTTAGGTTTTGATCATTTGGTGAACCTTTTCATGAAATACTAATGCATATACAACCATTTGGAGTTATAGATCTAATCTCATGATTGTTTGTTATAAGTTCAGATAGAGTGGATGAACAATCACATTACTAGTGCATTACCTCCTCTACATGTTTTCATGTTTTATTACCTATTTATCTCTACCTTTTTTAGGTTAGTTTTAGTTTAGGTAATACATCTAGAAGGAATTCAAATTTATTTAGAGGTTTAACCCTATGATAGGTGACCCATTACCTAGGGTCATTCCCATGTTGGTCTAGATTTGAGCAAAGAATTTAATCAATCCCCTTCTAGGCTAGGGTACAAATCTAGAACCCCAACAATTTTGGCACACCTAATGGGACTCATTGGAGCTTGTCTTGGTGAAATTATAGTTGTGACAGTGCTCTTCATAAAGAATTTGGTGATTCCAAGCTCAAGCAATTACTTCTAAAGTCTAGACAGTTTTCAAGTAAGTTCATTCTCATTGCACTATCCTAATGTTATTTTCATGGTTATGTATGAAATAAATCCCTGTTATATACCTCCTTATTATCTCTATGATGGATCATACCAGCCTTATCATGATTCATATGAGCCTTGTTATGATCCAACTCAGCCTTACCAAGAGTTTTATCAGAGCTATGATGAGCCTTATCAAGTTTCCCATGATCCTTATTACCAAGAGCATGTCTCTTACCTTCCTTATGAACCATATCAATTTCAAGACCAGATTTCACCTTTCCCATATGGATATGATGTGGTACATAAGAAGCCTTGTCTCCAAGAGAGGATTTATGAAATAGAGCTTAAATTTATAGAATATGTAAGAAAAGTATGTTCAAATTCTTAGTATGAGGAAGTGAATGAGTAGTTTGAGAATGTGTCTAATGATCTAGAGGAGAGGAGTAAGTTTAGTATATTTTTATTATAAAAAATAGGGGGTTGTGAGAGGAAACAAATTTTTCTAGATTAGTTATCTCAAGAACCCTCTTTTATTCCTTACCAACCTTCTTATGTTCCTTATTCTCATAAATGTTTTGACCATGTTTAGTGTAAGCCAATGGAGATTCCTAGTTGGAGTTAAGAACCTATTATAGAATCTATTCATATGCCTATTCAAGAGGCTAAATTTTTTTATTATTCCCTTTCTTCACCACTTACCCCTCAAGCTCAAGTTGTTTATGAGGACAAAAAGTTTTAGACCTTGATGAAGTAATGGCCAAGTAGGAGCAGAATATAAAAGTTCTCAAAAGTTTTTCTTTCCCTCCTCTTAAAGATCCCATATATGATTCCATTTCCCTAAAGATGCCAAAAATTTGATCATGTTCGACATCCCATGCTTCATACTATCTCTCAATAAAATAAATTTCATCACCCTCCCACCATCTCCTTTCTTTAAGAGGAGCCTGTCCTATGGGAAATAGAGAAAGAGGTTGTATATAAAAATCAAGTTCTTAAGTAATGTGAAGAGAATGCTTCAGGTGTGTATGACAAAGAATTTTTCATTAGTACTTCAATTTAGTTCTAAGTTGAAACTAATATTGTAGCTAATATTGAACAAGATGTTTCAAGTATGCAATAAAAGGTTGATCTTAATATAGAGGAAATCTATGAGGAATTGATACAGCTTGACGTCACAAATGATGTTGAGATATCTCAACTAGAGGAAGATCAAGATACCTTTCAAAAATATCTTATTCAAGTTGAGCAAAGTGAAGATAAAAAGGATGATTGGTAACTATATTTTAAATCTCTGTAAGAGATTGAATAACTTTGTAAAGATGTGTTGCCCATTAGAGAGCATGATATTTAGGAATTTGATCAAGGATAACCTATTCAAGATCATGATGTATCCTAGTTTGACTATTTATATCTCCTTGAATAATTGGATGAACTTTTAGAAGTTGATAAAAAGGATAAGTTCATCCAAAAATCATGCATATATGAAATGTCAATTGACAAAGTTCTAGTTGACAAGCAGCATAAAGAAAATCTAGAAGTGCAAGATGAAATTGTTTTTGTTGGTGATTGGTTTACTATCAATGGCTCATTTTAGGAAAGGTTAAGAGAAATAACTAGAAAAATGAGTGCCTCTTCAAAGGTCATGTTTGATAAACCCCATATTTTTCAACTTGTACCATCTTTTTTAATGAGAAAATTCATGCATTTCCCTTTTGATCATGGTGGACCATGTTTTATCATGGTTATTAAAATTAATTTGTTTATATTTTACCCCAAATAAGTGCTTTATTTGTACATTTACTTTTTTAGGATATTTTCCCTAATTTATTTTGTTTTCTTCCCTATTTTGGTGGAGTCCATTGTATTTGCCAATCAATAGGTTTTATACAATCATGGAATAGATGTGTTATCTTTTATAATTCAAAGGTCATGTACATGGTCTAAGTTTGATCATAACAGGCATGTTGCCCAGCTAAGTTACCAAAGATGTTGGCCATTTTTAGCCTACATACAGAGCTCTCAAACATTGAGTAATGTTCTTCAATGAGATAAGGACCCAATGATAAAAGAGGAAGATAATTTTTCTTGCAAACCTTTTGAAAGACTTTAATTCCACTTAAAGTGTAATTTGTCATCTTCTAAGGATAGGTTCAAAAGTTGTAGAGCCTCATGAGATGTTAAGAGTGATTATAATAGATATGTAATTTCATGGAGTTTCATCAATTCTTCATTGTGTTCATCTTGACATTTGAGTCTAGTGGTAGAAAGTCCAAGTAGGTAGTTTACCGATGTTATATCTCACACGTGTAGTACTTGCATGAGAAAATGATCACATGGGTTTGCTCATCTTGGTCCCTAGTTACTATATGTTGAGTTCTAGATCATCCACTAAAGTGAAAAATAAGTTACACAGATTCAAATTTGGGATCCCAAGCATTTTTGATATGTTTTCCATACTTAGCCAAATAAGCTAGAATGTCACCAAGACATCATGCGAACTAGATATGGACCAGTCAACTTGAAAATTTTATATCTTTACTCAAAAGGATTTTAACACTAGTAGATCAATTGGGTTTGCTATTTTTGACCTCAAAAACATCTCCAATAAATTTGGTCCCTCCATGATTCTTGTGTTTCAAGATATAAATTGTCAAAGTTGATCAAATAATGAATGACAGTCACACAAGAGTTAAAATAAAGACACTACAAAAATTCATATGAGCTTAAATTTGGTGATCTATGAAACATTAAATATGTCTATACAAATATCAAATTAATTTAGCATGAACATCAATTTTAATCAAGGTAAGTAACCATTTGGGTTTAAAAGCTCCTTAAAAGGCTTGAAGTTGGACATAATCCAATGGTGTGAGATAATTGTACCAAGATCTAACAAAGCAAACTAACAAAAGGATAGGTCTATAGAAAATCAAGGTCTCACTCTTAATCATACCAATGATCTAATGGATCATAATAACTAATAAGAAAGTGGGACTTGGGAGATCTATGGTGCAAGTGAACTCAGACATCTTGATCTGATGGAGTGAGGCAAAGTTAAACTAGTTAGTGAATCCAAAGGGCTAATGAGAAAAGTATAAGTGGCACAAGTACATTAAATTGGAAAAAAATTATGGCTTATGGGCATCCATGTATATGTAGATCAATGGAGTAAACAAGAGTTAGAAAATTCAAGGGTCTGAATTAGCATTTGATAACCATTTAGAGAAAAAGTGAGTCTAGGGTTTTGGATAAGGGTTGAGAGGATATTTTTGATGATAGATAATAGGGTTTTATAGGCTCATATTGATGTCATTGAACTTATTTCAAATTCCATAGAGTATTCTAACTAATATGGTCAAGTATGAAGAATATAAAGGGACAACCATTGGAGCTTAATGTGGACCTTTAGTTTGACATTTTTTGGCTTAGAGGGTTCGATCTTATAACTAGTTCACCATTTATAAAGAAGGATCTATATACAATGAAATTTTGTCTCTTGTATAGATAAAGTGGGTCTTTTTAGACCTAATGGGATCCAAAAGGTGTTATATGGTCTATGGGTCTATTTTAATATAAGGACTATAGGAAAACCAATGACCTTAGATTCGTTTTTGTCTATAGTAAACATATTAAAATGGAGCATATGTGGGTGTTTTATGTAAAGGGTCTCATATATCAATGTGGCCCTATTTTTAACAAAATAGGTACATCCAACTACTCAAAATAGACCAATAATATCTTTTAGTTCCAAGGCATAAGATATTATTCATCATTAGTAAGTCAGATGGAAGTAGCAGGGAGTCTCAAGATAATGACCTGGTGGCCAAATAAATATCAATGGAGCATTAAATTATTTTACAAAGCCTTTTAAATTGTGCCTTCTTAATAAGATCCTAACTTAGAAACATCCTCAAATTGGTTCCAATCCATTAGAAGCAGTTGGGCCTTTTCTAATGCACAACTCTCTTTCTCTCTTTTCTTTTTTATAAATATAGGCTTCTAATCCTTGAAAATGGCTTGATAATCCCTCTCCTAGGCATGAATAGACTCTACCTAGATTTTGTATTTGTAACCTCTTGAGATGAATAAAGGACTCTTTTCCATATTTCATGATTTTGGTATAGTGTGTTAATTTCAAATTGATTTGCATATGTGGTAGACATCTCTCCCTTGTCAAATCCTGAATATCACCTAATTACTAGATTATATTGTTTTGTAGGTCATGTTTAGTGTTAAATGTCATGCGATTAAAGATATCAAGTGGATACATTGACTTGTTAGTGCCTTGAATCAGGCCTCTCCATCACTTCCCTTAGGTTTTGATCATTTGGTGAACATTTACATAATATACTAATTCATATATAACCATTTGGAGTTGCAAATCTATTCTCATTAGTGTTTTTATAAGTTTATATAGAATGGATGAATAATCACATTACTAGTACATCACCTCATTTACATGTTTTCATTCTTTTTTACCTATTTTTCTCTCACTTTTCCCAGTCAATTTTAGTTTAGGTGATAAATTCATAAAGAATATAGTGTTTTCTAGAGGTTTGACCCTATGATAGGTGACCCACTACCTAGGGTCATTCCCATGTTGGTCTAGATTTTAGTAGAGGACCTGAACAATCCCCTTCTTAGTTAGGGTGAACATCTAGAACCCCAACAGCATAAACCACTAAGAAGTGGGGGGGTCGAATCAGTGGTGGAAAATAATCCAATTCAATTTCCAAAACATTCAAACACTTACACAATCAATATAACCATTCATGAAGCATTTAAGATTTTTATAGAAATGAAAAATAGATAATGCAAGATTACACACACAACACAAGATCTATGTGGGAAACCCTCTTGGGGAATAAAACCCATTATCAATACTACAAACACATGGACCACTCATCATATAAGAGTATGTAAACATGATACTTTAGTGAAACACTTGTTCCATAAGAACCACCTACCCCTAGGATGGTCAAGTCCTTTTAACCAAACTTTATTGAAACACATGATTCACAATAAGCACTTTCCCCTAAGATGGTCAAATCCTTCTAAATATACTTTAGTGAAACACCTTTTCCATAAGGAGCACCCACCTCTAGGATGGTTAAGTCCTTATGATAAGACTTTAGTGAAACACTTTTTCCACAAGGAGCACCTACCCCTAAGATGGTTAAGCCCTTCTAACCTATATTTTGAACCCTCCCAACACCTATGATATGAACATCTCTTGAACATTTATTTCCTACCAATCTAATGGATATATAATATATATCATCCCCCTTCACTTCTTCACATAGCCACAAACATCCAAAACCACCTTTTGGATCACTCTACACTTCTTAACAACAACTCTATCACAACCTCAAAAACATGATGAAATGGTTATACACATATTCTACACTTTGATCTATATCTCAAATCAACCACCACAATTACACATACATCATATATCCTTCACTCACACTCAAGGCATCCAAAACACCCTTTTGGATCAATCTAGACCTTTTTGCTCATCCTCAATCTTCAAACCTACAAGTTCACTATTTATAACATCAAAAATATGACCTATAGGTCATACACACAATTATAAACCTATTTTTCTCTATAACCCATCAATTTGGTACACTCCCTTTCTTTTATCCTTTGCTCCACAACACTCGCACATGCCTCTCTTTCATAAGTCTTCTAACCTATTAGAGAAATATTTTTGACATCAAAAATATGACCTATAGGTCATACACATAATTTTAAACCTAATCTATTCTTCAATCCATCCACTAGGCATCCTTACTCTCCTTTGCCTCTCAACTCTATACTCTTCCTCTACTTAGAGCCCCTTCTCACAACTCTACAAATCACCACCTTTGATTTCACCTTTTATAGAGACATCATGATTATTATCTTCTAGGTCAGTCATAATAATTTTATTATCCCTTAATACATTTAACATATCTCAATACCATCCACATAGGTCAGACATAGAAACTATGGGTCACCCTTAAGTAGCTACACCTTTCAATTAGGCCTTAGTATCCCTTACAGGTCTCATGGAGACCTATTCACTCCTTTAGCACTTCAACAAGAAAATTAAAAGCATAAAACCACTTTAAACTCATAGGTCCACTCCACATGACCTATTATACATCTTTAAATGATTACAATCATCATTACACACATTTGTGTATGCTTAATCTACTCAAATATTAGCCTTGTACACAAGAACACCATGAACAAACAAATAGTTAACTTCTAAGGATTTTTTCATATTAAATATGGATTTTTTAAACCTCTAAAGTATATAAAAATCATCTTTAGGTAGTTTAAAACATGATCCAATACTTATTTCATACTAAAACATCGAAATGTCATTAAGATTAAATCAATTACCCTTCTCAGGTTACTTGTAGAGCATGAACACATAAATAGTCAACTTTGGATCTCAATAACATTAAATGTACAAATATTCAAAAATTCTAACTAGATTCACTAGATATGTATTGAATTCCTCTACAACTTTTATATTTACTGCTTCAATATATTCTTCCAAGATCAAAATTTATAGCTCAAAAAATAAGCACTAGTTTTCCTTCATTAATTTGAATATTCAAATTCCAATAGTCACTGTTAAACATCAACAACTTTGACAACATCTTGTGCCCTCTCATAGCTTGAATGAATATGCATCATCGATATCCCTTGAAAGTAACTTGATATTTAACTATGCTAAACATCTATTAGTTTGACCTCATCTCATACTCCTTGGCCATTTTGACCAAATATTCATCATCAATCACCGTAGATTAACCAATCTTTATCTTACAGTGTTTACTATTGATCTAAGCTCTGAGCTACCATAATTGTGTCACTTGATTTAACTTTTTCCTAATATTGGATTCTTATTCCTAATTTAGTTAAGGGTCTGAGTTGATTAAATTATTAAATAATATTGCAATAAATAAAGTATTTATTTGTATAATTTATTTGACCTTTGTAGCTTTCTAAAAATAGTAATGAAATAGGAAAAATATAACTTAGCTTAAATGGGATTGAGATGGCTGAGATAGAAACTGGTATTGGTTATGTAGGTCTAAGACACTATCATAAATAAATATCTAGTTTTTGGTTGTCAAAAGGATAGGAGCACAAAAAATAGGACACTTAAAGGTCCGATGCTATAGTCTAGGTCATATTTCTGTTGTATAAACTTGTCATCGAGATATAAGTTTTTTTGGGTTTTGTCTATTGTCCATATATTAGTCTGAATATGAAATTTAAAGTCTTTTATATTTATATAACTCATTTTATAGATGATTTAATCTATAACCCTAGACCTTCAATATGCTTGAATGAAACTTGAGAAAGAGAGGGGGTTAATGTGTGTAAGATGCACTAAATGTGTATCCACACTCCTTGTGTGGGAAAGCTACCTAAATAATAATACACTAAAGAGGGATCAATACATATGGATTTCTCCCACTTGATGTTCTTTGTGAAATAGTATTATGTAGACTCAAAAATTCTAAATTGGGTGTGCTTGAGGTGACTAGGGACTAGTGTGAGAGTTTGAATGAGCATGTGGCTATATTGGCTGGTTGCATGCAGAGAATAGGGAAAATTACCTCAATGGTTTTGATTTTATTCTTTCTTACTTTTTAAATAATTTCCAACCCCTTATAAATGAAATTTTAATGGGCTTTTATAAATATCTATTGGTCATGGGTTAAATGTGTTCATGTTAGGTTGACATAATGAGGAAGAAGAATCAGAAGAAAATAGTCACTTGGGCTCAAAATGTGATTGGATAGGAGCATTAAAAATGGGAAACCTTAAGGTATATTGTTATATTCCAACCCCAATGCTCTTGTTATAAAATTTTGAGACCTAGGGGGATGGAATACTCATGGAAAATGGAGCCTGGCTGAGCTAGAATGAGGTTATTGAAGTCTATGGATGACTAGGAATTAGTGAAAAGGTGGATAGAAGGGTCATGAAAGTATGCAAGAGGAACCTATGGGTTGGGTGTCACAAGCCACACTTAAGATACCAATTTTGACATTTTATATGACTATATTTTCCCTCATTTTATTCTAATGATATATCAAAGTGAAATACTAGGATAAAGGAAAAGTAGAAAGTGTACCTGAACTTACCTATAAGGGTGAATTCCATGAAGCTGTGTGATGTTATATGTGTAGAGAGAGAGAATTTCATGAAGTATAAATCTACAAAATAAAATTAGGTGTAGATCAGATCTTACAAGATAGGCTATATCTAAAATAAGAATGTATAAAAGTTGAGTAATAGAGAGAGGAAGAGAAAGGAAAAAATACACCTCACTGAGTACACAAACTAATACAAAACCTATTGTGATGATGAATGATGTTGGATGTGTGATGGGTATGTGTTTTACCATGAGTAATATCATGAATGAAGCTAAGTGCTTAATTTCCTAAGAGTGGCTTAAGAATGCAAAGGATGGCCCTTTGGCTCCATCATTGCCCAAAAAATGAAGCTAGGTATTCATGCATGTGCTCATATATGTTTAGACTATGTGTCCAATCCCTCTGAGTAGGTGGCTCAAGAATGTAAAGGCTAGATAGACCTTTGGATTCATCATTGCCTAATAAGTGAAATTATAAATGGATATTGGTATGAATGTGTGTTGTATGAGATGGTCCTAAAACCCATAAATGCTCTATAATCTAAAAATGTGGTGTGGATACCTAAATGTGTACTAGAACTAGGCCAATCTTAGCCAACTCTAGAAGGAGGAGATTAGTCTTGTATGAGAGCCACTATGAAACTACAAACTTAGGCTTATGTGGAATCCATTCTAGAATGTGTAGGTTAGGCTTGTACAAAATCCTCTATAAAATTATGCCAACCACTTGTAGATGGAATAAGGCATGAAACTACTAAGAATGCTTGGGTAATATACTAAACTCAAAAAAGAAAAGAAGTTAAATGTGCCATGTACATTTCCCTCAATCACTGGTGTTTATAACGTGGATTCTAATCTAGAAGTTATACCAGCTAACCTATCTAAAATTGAAAGTGAGAGATATCATGTTGTGCATGATGCCCCTTATATCTAGATTCTATGAGAAAAATTGTACTAAAACTACTGAATTTTAACTAATTTGTATGTGATAAAATTGTAGTTGAACTGACCTTTCTCTCTATTTCTATAAAGTCTAGATTTTTTGTTATTTGGATAAGAGTGATAGAAAATGGACACCCTATTGTCTGAAGTTGTTTTCCATGTTCATCACTATTTGTATTTGCTAAAATTGATGACTATTCTTTAATCATCACTATTTTTTAGTTTGTTATACTTGGTTTGACCTTTGATTACTATTTTTAGTGTTCTAAAAATTGATTTTTTGACCAGTAGGAGCTCTAATCTTTGTGATAAAACCCCTGTTTATTGCCCCCTCTTTTATGGGTAGGAATGATGACCCTGTAATGACTACCCTCATAAAAAATAACCCTACAAGTGTTTTATTCTATGAAATACATGATATAGCAATGATAATTTAAAAGATGTCTTAAAATATAACATAGTTTTTTAGGATATTATTAGATCAATAGGGGTATGCCTATATAGATATAATAATGTAATAGCATGTGAAATATACTAAACTAGAATTGGAAGTGTTAGTTGTTAGTTTTCAAGGATGGATGGAGCATGATGTCCATCATGGCATCCAACAAAGCAAGATAATGCATGATGTGGATCATGGAATTAGAAATAATGAGAAGCAACAAGTAAATAATCACACAAGGTAAGAAGGCACATGTCACTCAAAATAGAAATAAATCATAAAAGGCATGTTCAAATGCCACATACACATACAATTGAATACAATAAAGGTTGATTTGAAGGCCATAATCACATATAAGAGTATAGGCAAAGGACATTGGAAAAATTTCCTAAGGAACACACAAGAATAGAAGCAACCTGAACTGGGAAATATAATCACATATATCTATGTAAAGAAATAAATGAAAGCATGTAATAAAAGAAATATAATCACATCTAACTGATCAAAGTAAGAAGTGAAAGTATGGAAGACACAGAGTACAATACTAGGTATATGCTAAGAAATACACAAGTGTTATATACTAGTGAGTTTCAATAGAGTGATATGTGTAATCTAGTAATTAATGTACATCAACATGATACTTTAAGTGTGAGGTATAGGAATGACATAACTTGGATAGTGTAGTCATGTAGAAGATGCCCCCAAAGGATAGATATATTGATGTGTCTCTCAAATATAGAAGTAGGATGCCCCCTCAATGGGTAGAGTAAAGTAATCAAGGATTTAGATGGCACTGCACACACTTAAATAAGATCAAGTGAAGCATGGTAATATAGATAAATTTACAAAAAATAGCATAGAATGACAAAATGTAAGTCTAGCAGGTAGTATAAATTTAAATCATGGATAATGCATATAATTGATATATTTTTATGTTTTGAATTTTTGTAGTTTTTGGGATTTTAAAATTTTGTATTATTTTTGGTATATTTACATATTTTAATGTTTTTTTTTATTTTTGATATATTTAAATATTTTTTATTTTTGACATATAAGTTATTTACAATCAATCATGAGAAGACTATGTATAAGAAAAACTAAGAAACTATATACAAGTAAGCAAAAATAAACTATGTACAAGTAATTGGAAAGAGGCTATATACAAGAAAGGTTGAGAAGAGACAATACTAACCAATGAGTTTCATGGGAAACTCCCTATCATTATGTCTTGTATCAAGGAGAGGGATCATGCATGATTGTGAAGCATGATGGAAGGGCTGAGACTATGGCTCTTAATGTTGTGTATGTTGTAAATGCTCTAAAATCTCTATAGTGTAAACTAACTATGGGGTCTCCCCATAACTCTAAGAAGTGGATGAAACTATAGATCTATCAAGGACTCATTTAGTAGTTGGATAAGCTCTCTGAACATGTATTTTATTTGTAGAGGTGTGGGACCTTAATGATACTACCTTGGATGTGAACATTGTAGCTAGAAACTATCTAGATTCCTAAAACTATGGCTGGTCTAAAAGAGACCTCTGTGGAAGTTTATGACCTCTCTATGATAGTGATGGAGGACTTGACTATGTTTGAATCTAAACTAGAGGAAGAACTAAAAATAGTAGAGAAGCTGAAACTAGTGAATGCAAAGTAAAAGATGGCTCTGAAGTGGGGAGTGGTAGCTCATATGGAACTCCACCAACTATAACACCTTGATTATCATGAATGAATTTCACACATCTGTGAATTGTAGAAGGGACTTCTCAAAGTTTTTAAATCCATGGTTGACCAAGTAAGATGTCAAAAACTCCTACACTAAGAATAAAAGTAAATGAGGTGGCCACGTGTGTTGGACCAGTCTATAAAAGAAGTACAATATCACCCAATGAAATTTTTATATGCCCTATAAATCTACTAATAACTATGTTCATCAGGGTAACATCGTACTCTAGATATCTTTAATTCTATAGTAATTTCATAGTGCACATGTTCACACTAGATCCACTATCTATGAGAACACTATAAATGGGAAGATAATTGATGTAAGCTCTGATAAAGAGTTCATGGTAATATAAATCATTATCAACTATCTCTTGATCTAAGCAGGAGATGGAAGGTCTAGATATAACTATGGAATTATACACACCAATCATGTTGTTCAAGGGATGTGTCTCAACTGAAGGTGCTTGATATGTAGCTGGTAGAGGATGTGCATGAAATGTATGGTGAACACCTGATGTATCCCCTATATCTTATTTAGAATGTTATAGGAAAGGATATGAAAATATTTTCAAATCTTTATCTTATGTTTGCTTTGCCTAAGAAGGCTCAACTAAAGTGTCAATATCAATAATGTTATCATCTATCAAGTCCTTTATCTTGTGTTTCAAATTGATGCATCTATTTGTTGTGTGGCCTAGTGCCTTATGAAAATTTAAAAATGCATTCTAATAATATCCCCATGGAAGAGGCTTTGTTGGATCAACTTATTGAATATGAGGGAGAGATATGATATAACATTATAATAACTACTATAAAACTCTAGCTAGAGATACTGGTAGATTGGTAAAAGTTCACCAAGGAGGTGTTGATAAAACTACTCACTAAGGGGGATCTGAAGTTGTATTAACTATAGGTTAATTTTGACTCTTTCTATGATTGACCTTTAATTTGTATGGGACTTTGTTGTTACTCTTTTTTGTTTTTTTATATACTTGTGTACTTGATTTTGCCCATTGAAATTAATTTGACTTCCATTTCCTTTAGTGTATGACATAATTCAATGAAGGAAGAGAACCTTTTGAACATTATTGATTCATGCAAATTTGGTAAAAGACTCTATTTAAAGAGATCTTGTAACTCTTGATCAACCATGGGGTTAGTCATCTTATCCAAAATAGTCTTATATCAAAGAACATAATATATGATATGCTCATTTGACCTTTATTTCTATTGTGCAACTTAGGCATAGGAAACCTTATCAGCAATGTTAATGTTTTAATGAGTAAGGAACATGTTGACTAAATGATTAAATTCATTAAATGACTGATTTGTAGACTATGTAACCATTTTAAAGCACAATCCTTTAGGTTCCATGGAAATAACTTCGTTAGTAGCTAGTCATTTGGCACATAGTCCAAGTATGTTGTGTGAAAAGCTCTCAAGTGTGTCTATGGATCACCCTTACCATCATATATATTGAGCCTAGGTTGAACAAAACCTTGTCACAAGGGTGTTGAAGCAATATGATGTGCCAATGGTGTATAGAGTATAGAAAAATAATCCAAGGCCAGTATTGGTCTAGAAGCACCTTACTCAAGATGTATCACCTTGGAGTGAATAGATTTTATCTTTTGCATAAGGATAGCCACATCAGGAGATAAAGATGTAATAGCTATAACTAGTGGTGCCTCATTGGAAGGTTGGGTTGCTATAGGGGTTGTTGAGACATAGTTTTCATTGTAGTTTCATGTGCAGCTAGTTGATTTATGGTTTGAGAAGATTTACCATTATTCACTTTTTGTTGTTTTTCTTTTAGTATTTTAAGCATGTCATCTTGCATATCAGGGTGTTTAGTTAAGAGTTCTTGAAGTTTCCTCTTATAAATTTCATCAAAAATAGTATATTGGGCCATTATTAACGTAGGAAAATAAATTGAAAATAGATTGAATAATTTTGCAATAAGTTGTAATAAACAAAGTACAATGGAAGGAAAGTACTAAATAAAGGAAATGTAAATTCCTAAAAATAGCAAACTGAAATATGCATAAAAAGGATACAAAGCTCACAAACATGTAAGGTGATACTTCAAAAGTAATGGAACCTAGTATACGTAACTAGTGTTTTGAAAAATGATATTTTTAAAATTACAAAGGAACTTTAAAATTTAATGTAAATTTTTCATTTAAATATGCAGGTAAAAAATTAGAAAAATTGTGATTTAAATGGACCTGGTATGTGTAACTAGGGTTTGAAAGAAAAATAACTTTTAAAAATTACTATGGAATTTTATTAATTAAATTGAATTTATGATTTAAATAGGCAAGTAAAAATCAAAAAATATTGTAAAAAATAGCAAAGAATTTACCCTAGTGTTTCTAGGGTTTTTATGTGCAAATGAAATAATTTGGGTTCACCAAATGATTTAAATTTTTTAGGAATATTGGAGTCTTATTATTAATTTATTTAAAGGTCTGAGTTGATTAATTTAGTAAATAATATTGTAATAAATAGAGTAATAATTTTTATAATTCATTTGACCTTTGTATCTTTCTAAAAATAGTAATTAAATAGGAGAAATATAACTTAGCTTAAATAGTACTAAGATGACTAAGATAGAAGTTGGTACTAGTTGTGCAGGTATAAGACACTATCACAAATTAGGATCTAGATTTCATTCAACAAAATGATAGGAGTGCAAAAAATAGGACACTTCAAGGTTTGATGTTATAGTTTAGGTCCTACCACTATTTTCCAAACTAGTCACAAAGATCTGAGTTGTCTAGGTTTTATTTACTATTCTTGTATTATTATACCTATGAAATTTTGATTCTTGACTATCGATGGAGATATTTATAGAGCTGATTTAATATCCAACCCTAGACCTTTAGTATGCTTAAATTAAACTTGAGAAAGAGGTAGGGTTAGTGTGTGTAAGATGCCCTAAACGTGTATCCACACCCCTTGTGGGGGCACACTGCCTACATACCAATACTTTGAAGATGGATCAAGCCATGTGTAGTTATACCACTTGGTGTGCTTTATGAAATAGATTTATGTGGATGTAAAAATGCTAAACTAGGTGTGCTTGAGGTGACTAGGGACTGGTGTGATGGTTTGAATGAGCTGGTGGTTGTATTAGTTGGTTGTATGTAGAGAATAGGGAAAATTGTCTTAGTGGTTTTACTTATATTTTATCTTTATTTTTAAATAACTACCAACACCTTATAAATGAACTTAGAATGGGATTTTATAAAGATATATTGGTCATGGGTTAAATGAATTCATGCTAGGCTAACATAATGAGGAAGAGGAATCAACATAAATGGTCACTTGGGCTTGAAATGTGATTGGATAGTAGCACTAAAAATGGAACACCCTAGGGTCCAGTGCTATAGTCCAACCCTAGTACTCTTGTTCTATAGGCTTAGGACCTGGGGGATGGAATAAGGTTGGAAAATGGAGCCTGATTGAGCTAGAATAAGGTTTTTAAAGTCTAAAGATGATTGGGAATCAGTGAAAAGGTGGATAAAAGGGTTATGAGAGCATGCAATAGGGACTTATGGGTTGGGTGTCACAAGCTACACTCAAGCTACCAATTTTGACATTTTATATGACTACACCACTTATCAGATATTAATGACTTTTACTCATTTTAATATTTGACTTTGACTCACACCATTGATTTTTGATAGTATGAATGTTCATGAACTATTGATGTTCTATCCAAGCTCCATGAATGTGATATATGTCACTAACTCATTCATTCTTTGACATATTAAATTTTACATGCATGGTTGTATCAATATCTATGATTTAACACATACTATTGGATATACTAAATAGTTTACCTCAAACTTCAACGTAGTTAAACTTTATGGTCTCTAACCCATCATAGTCTACAAGAGCAACTTTGAAGGCTTATAACTTGAGCTAGAAAACACTTCAGGGCTCCAAATCTTCAAGGTACGTTCTTGGAACTATAGAAAACATATGCATGAAATAATTTGACCTTGGTTGAATTTTTTAGTACCATAAATAAATTCACAAAATTTATAGTTCAATTATGTCTACATGACATGTAATGATAGTCTGACTAAGTATAGAAACTTAGTAAACTTTTGCGTGAGAGGCCAACTTTACACACACATATCTTTAGCTATGCTCAATGTCATGACCTAAAATTTAAACCAAAATAACTTTACACTAATTTTATCACACCCATATGACCAAATCCCCTTGATTCATCCATACATGGTAATGGTGACATCAAAAAACTACCTACTCAAATTTTTCTGCCACTATACCCAAAATGTCTAGATGAAAACTATGAACCACTAGATGAAATCCACTCTTGAACACAAGAATTAAAGGAATATAATACATCTTATGGTACCTCTTATATAGTATAAAATCACCATACTCATCCTTAAACATCCTTAATCATACTAAAATTGAAGATCAACTAAGCCTATTTCAAGCATACTAAGACAAACACATTGCACACTTTGTCATTGATACTTAGACTATTAAGACACTTCATCCACTCACTTGGACACCTCAATTACATCACTAAAAACTCTTAAAAAATATCCCCTTTTGTATTTGATGTTAATGCCCATCATATAACTCACCATCCTTTTATCTCTTCAATCACTCTCATAATAAGAACCTTCTCCCCCTTTGACACAATGATAAAGTGGGCACAAACTGATCTTAAGTACCTAAAAATACCACCAACATGAGAGTACCACCTTATAAATATGATAAAAACTCCCCCTTAACTTGATCCTACCTCTTCTTTCCTTGACAACTTCCTCTTGCTACATGCCAATACTCTCTTCAACCAAGCACTACAACCAATGAAGAAATAACACACAAAAGTAATGAAATATAATGGAACTCACTAAGAAAAATTTTAGAGGGAATCCCCCTAATATATTTTATCCATTTCACCTCTTTAGCATCTTCATATCTCCACATACCATGAAGAACCACCACAGATACTTACTAGCCTTCTCTCAAGCCACCTCAAAGACCACCAATAAAACTTCATGCCATTCACCAAATAATAAAAAAATTCTAAACAAAACATTGAACTTAATTTAAAGCACTCATACCATGCTCTTTTTGATAAATTTATCAAGAATCACTCTTCTTCACACTAGGCCTTTCTAGTCTTTTTATAGACCTGGTACTTATAGAGACCACAACATTTAGTAAACACACCTTCAAGACCTAAAACTTCATATCTAGATCACTCTCATATGCCCCCTTAACCACACCAATTTTCATTACCTAGATCATCATTTGAAACATACTTTCTTCACAAACCTACTAGCCAATTAAGCCTCTATCTTGACAAAAAACTTGAATAAATTCAAAACCACAAACCCTCAGATCTCTATGAATCTTGATTTGAAAACACATTTGGCATATTCAACCTATTAATAAGCCTTAGAATTCAACTCATAGGTCAAACTAATTTTATAGCATATCCCAAAACATTATAAACTTAAAACAAATAGGGTCAATAAACCTCCTTATGGTCAATGCCCACCTCTAAAACTTCTTGCACACCTAGAGATAACCATCACATACTTTTGGACCAAGACTTGAGCCTTCACACCTTTCGGAACCTTGACTTCCTATACCATATCTTTGATTTTTAATACGAAAGATAAATCTGAGAGCACAAAAAAACCTAAAAAAGGAAAAAATAAGATCATCAAGACACATAACCACCTAGAACACATCATAAAGAAGTGTACAAAATTTTTTGAACACCAAACTCTTTTTTACATTTCATCAATCTTATTGTGCCACCTAAAAACACCCATTCTAATCCTACAGATACTACATATCTAACAAAAACACCTTATGACATCACTCTGACCTCATCAAAGCATTTCTCCCATCTTGACACACCAAATCCAACTAGAAACACTCATTTCTTAACTTCTAGGACCTTCTAAAGAACACTAAAATAACACTTTCTTATCTACTGAAAGGAATCTCTTAAGAATAATAGATAAAGACCTCCTCTACACCATAATGCTCTAAAATAGAGTGAAGCCAAGAGTGGCCCACATATCCTCAATAACCACTGGAATCCTTTTATAACTATAAGACTTTTTGTTCTTGTTCTTCTTAGTCTAAACTTTGACAATGTGTTCCTTTTCTACATCACTCACTTTCTCTTCTAATACTATATTGACAACACATGCGGATAACATAGATTAATATCATACCTTTTAGTTGAATAATCTTCCTTACAGTTGAGAATCTCATCACTAGGTATCAACAAATGATGTTCTTTGCATGAAACTCACTCAGAAGCAATAAGATGTTCACTTGAATCCATACACACCTCATAACTAGCCTCAACTAACACCTTGGTCTTCTCCTTGAGCTTGGTCTCTTCATTCACAACATGAGCAAACAATGAGAGCCCTTGGCACTCTTCAACTTCTGTAGCATTCTCCATAATAGTAAATAGATTACTTGGACCTGCAGACTCATCATGACTCACACTTACCACCTTTGGTTTCCATGAGTTATCTTTTCTTCTATCTTTCACTCTAGGATCTTGATTAAATCTATTTTTTTTATAGACCTTTGTTTGCAAAATATAGAAATTTGACCTCTCTCTTGACAGTTGAAGCACACTATACCTTTTTCATGAAGCTTATATTACCTTTCTCGATTAGAAAAAATCTTGAAATATGTCCATTCTTTTAACAATTGAAACAAACTAATCCTTTTGAATAAGACTCAACTTTTGATTGATGACCCTCATCATAGTTCCATACAAACTCATTTCTAACAAGTCTCTTGCATTCTCTAGCTCTATGCCCAAAATAATTATATGTGTAATAGTAACCATTGAAACTTGCATACCTCATAAAATTTGGTTGTTTGATCTAATTTATCTTCATTTTACTAGCATCTTCATTCCTTGACTGATTGTTAACCTTCAATGTCTAATTTACATTAGTCTTCATCTTGTTTTGAGTTGCATTTTTTGGTTCTTCTTGGTATCCAAGACTAATTCTATCACTTACATGATTTTGATCACTCAAAATATTATCTAGATCACTTGAGCTCTTTTCAAATCTCATAAATGACTTCATCGTACTATATGTCTTCTCTAACTCATCTTTTAATGACTCATTTTTAGTTACATACCTTGAACATTCATCTTATTTAGCTTTCAAGCTTGTAGATAGGATTTCCAATTGATAACTAAGATGCTTGACTATATCTTCATGATCCTTTGTCTCTTCATTCATTCTTGCCTCAAACACACTAAATTTCTCTTCATAGTCCTTGATTTGAGACTTCATCTTCTTGTTAATCTTCTTCTCAATCTTCAATTCTTCAAAAGAATACATCAATTTAGTCTCATATTCCACCTCATCTTTATCATCATTTGAATCACTCCAAGAAGACTCCTTTTGATATGAGCAACTTCCTTCCTCAATCATGAAGAGTGATTTATCCTCAATAGGACCATCATCTTCATGATCATATTCTGAGTCACTATCTCCACTCTCATATGATGAGCTGGAATCTTTGTTGGTGTAGAAACTCTTCTTATTCTTAAAGGACTTCTTTTTGTTGTCATACTTTCTGAATCCTTTCTTCCTTTTATCAGAATTGTATGTCTTCTTGTCTTCATCTAGGCCATCACCATGTTCTTCATCATCATTCTTCTTATGATTACGATGGAACTTATTATCAAAATGTCCTACCTCTCCATAATTGAAGCATTTGAAGGGTATTTTACCCATATACTTTCCTGACATTATTTTTGATTTCCTTGTAAACAAAGCAATTAGTTCATCTTCATCAATATCAAATATGTCATCCTCCTTGAGTTTATTACCTTGGAAACTATTTTTTGGCTTAATTTCTATCTTGAATGTTGTTTCCTTATTTGGTGGTATATCATCATATACTCTCATCTCATAGGTAGTAAAGATGTCATACAATTCATCCATCTTTAACTAAGTAAGATCTTGATTTTATTCTACTAGACACTTTTGAATCAAACTTGAGAGAGAGAGACCTTAATACCTTTTAAACTACAGTAGTTTATTCAAGCTTCTCTCAAAGACTTCTATTGATGTTCATAATATCATCAACTCTCTACAAAAATGATGCCACATAATCTTCTTCCTTCATCTTAAGACTCTCAAATTGTCTTTGGTGAGTCTGCAACTTTTCTAACTTAACCTTTAAATCTCCTTCGTAAATAGTCCTCAATATATATGACATTTAATTTACAAATATGCAATGGATTAACTTGGTGTATTTAGTATCTAAAATACCACAATTAATAGCATTCATTTCCTTTAAATTATTCTCAAATTAATTACTATTTATAGCACTAGATAGAGGAATAATTAGTGTAGAATAACCATCCAAAATAGATTGTCAAGTGTCAAACCCTAAGGACATGATGTATGTCCTCATCCTCACACTCCAAAAATTATAATTGTATCCATTAAACATCAATGTTTTCTTAGTGTAAAACCCTCCTTGCATTTGATGGCTACCCATATTGTACCTTGGATCTCCTTCTAGCTATCAAGCCTTTAGCAAAGGACCTAATTTGATACCAATTATTAGGAGTAAAAACCACTGATAGGGGAGGGTGAATTAATGGTGGTAAATAATCCAATTCAATTTATAAACCCTTTAAACACTTAAGCATTCAATACAACCATTCATGAAGCATTCAAGTTGTTTATAGCAATGAACAAATAGATAATGCAAGATTACACACACAACATAAGATCTATGTGGGAAAACCTCTTGGGGAATAAAACACATTCTCAATCCTATAAACACATGGACTACTTGTCCTATAATAAGTATTAAAAATGAGACTTTAGTGAAACACCTATTTCACAAGGAGCACCTACCCCTAGGATGATCAAGTCCTTCTGACTAGACTTTAGTGAAACTCTTATTCCATAAGGAGCACTTGTCCCTAGGATGGTTAATTCCTTATAACCAAAATTTATTGAAACACCTATTCCACAAGGATCACCTACCCCTAGGATTGTCAAGTCCTTATGAACATACTTTAGTGAAACACTTGTTCCATAAGGAGAACCTAATCCTAAGATGGTTAAGTCCTTTTGACCTAGAATTTGATCACCCTCCCAACACCTATGATATGAACATATCTTAAAAACTAATTGTATGCCAATCTAATGGAGATACAATGTATATCATCCCCCTTCACTTCTTCATATGAACATCTCTTGAAAACTAATTATATGCCAATCTAATGGAGATACAATGTATATCATCCCCCTTCACTTCTTCACATAGCCATAAACATCCAAAACCACATTTTGGATCACTCTACACTTATCAACAACTTTGTCACAACCTCAAAAAAATTATCAAATTGTCAATCACATAATCCATAATCTAATTTTCCTCTCAAATCAACCATGAATATTACATAGACATCATCTATCCTTTACTCACACTCAAGGCATCCAAAACATCCTTTTGGATCACTCTAGACCTCTTTGCTCATCCTTAATATTCAAAACTAGAAGATAATTATTTATGACATCATAAATATGACCTATAGGTCATACACACAATCATCAACCTATTATTCTCTATAACCCATCCATCAGGCACACTCCCTTTCTTCTATCTTTTTCTCCATAATATTCACACATGCCTCTCTTTCACAAGTCTTCAAACCTATAAGAGCATTATTTATAATATTATAAATATGACCTATAGGTTATACACATAGTCACCAACCTGATATATTCTTCAATCCATCCACTAGGCACCCTTACTCTCCTTCTCCTCTCTATTCTATACTATTCCTCCACTTAGAGCCCCGTATCACAAGTCTAGGAATCACCACCTTTAATTTTACCTTTTATAGAGCCATCATGATTATTATCTTCTAGGTCAGCCATAATAATTGTCTTATCCCTTAATACATCTAACATATCTCAATACCATTGACACAGGTTGGCCATAGCAACTATGGGTCACCCTTAACCAACTACACCTTTTAATTAGGCTTTAGTAGCCCTTATAGGACTCATGGAGACCTATTAACTCCTTTAACACTTCAAGAAGAAAATTAAAAATATAAGACCACTTAAAAATGCATATTTCCACTCCACACAACCTCTTAGGCATCCTCAAATGATTGTAGTCATTATTACACACCTCTACATATGCTCAATTTACTCAAACATTAGCCTTATACACAAGAACACCATGAATGAATAAATAGTCAACTTATAAGCATCTTTTCATACTAAATATTCATTATTAAAACCTAAAAAATCCATATATATCATCCTAATGGATTTTAAAACACATTCCAACACTTATTTTATCTTAAAACATTGGCATACCATCAAGAACAACTCAATTACCCTTCTCGGGTTACTTGTAGAGCATGAGCACATATATAGTAAAATTTAGAGCTTAGTAAATTTTATTGTAAAAACATTCAAACATTATAACTAGATTAATTTAATTTATTTTTAATTCCTCTACAACTTTTATTTTTACTACATAAATAAATTCATCTTAGATCAAAAGTTATAGCTCAAAAACTAAGCACTACTTTTCCTTCGTTAATTTGAATATTGAAATTCCAACAGTCACTATTAAACATCAGACACTTTGTCAAAATTTAGGGACCTCTCATATATTTAATTAATATGCATCATAAATATCCCTTGAAAGTGTCCTAATATTTAACTATACTAAATATCTATTAGTTTGACCTTGTCTCATGAACCTTGGTAATTTTGACCAAATATGCACCATCGATCACTACAGATTAACCAATTATTTATCTTATAGTGCTCACCATTAATATAAGATCAAAGCTCCCAAATTTATTAAAATTTGAATAAATGCATGCATTCTACACATTTTACTCTTTGACTTTGACTTGCATCATCGATCTTCTAAGAGTATGAATGCCCATGAACCATTGATCTTCTATCCAAGCTCCATGAATGTGACACATGTCACTAACACGTTAATTCTTTAACATATTGAATTTTATGCACAATATTGGATAAATATCTTATATTTAATGCAAATAATTATATTTAATAACTAGTTAACCTCAGACTTCAATGTAGTTAAACTTGATGGTCTCTGACCCATCACAGTCTGCAAGAGCAACTTTGAATGTTTATAACTTGAACTAGAAAACACTTCAAGACTCCAAATCTCCAAGGTACCTTCTTATAAATATAGATAAAATCTTCATGAAATACTTTTACCTTGGTTTAATTTTTGAATACCATAAATAAATTCAAAAACTTGTTGATTCATTCATGTCTACATGACATGCAATGATGGTTTGGCAAAGTATAAGAACTTAGTGAACTTCTATTTGAGAGTCCAAGTTTTGACCCATATATCTTTAGCTACACTCAACCTCATGACCTAAAATATAAACCAAAATAAATTTGGAATAATTTGATCACACCCATATGACAAACTTCCCCTGACTCATCCATATATGTAAATGGTGATGTTAGTAAACTACCTACTCAGATTTTTCTACCACTAGACCCAAAATGTCTTGATGAAAACTATGAACTACCAGATGAAATACACTCATGCACACAAGCATTAAAAACATAGAATATATCTTATGGGGCCTATTTCATATCCTTAAATCAACATAGTCATCCTTAAACATCCTTAACCATGCCAAAACTAAAGATCAACCAAGCCTACTTCAAGCATAATAAGACAAGCACACTGCACACTTTGACATTGATACTTAGACTATCAAGACACTTCATCCAGTCACCTAGACACCTCCATGACATAAATAAAAACTCTCCAAAAAAATACTAACTTAAATCATATTATCTCATATATATATATATGTATATATATATATATATATATATATATATATATATATATATATATATATATATATATATGTATATATATATATATATGTATATATATATATATATGTATATATATATATATATATATATATATATATATATATATATATATATATATATATATATATATTAACTTCAAGATGTGGTTTGTGATGATTCATCATTCGAATCATTACCACAGAAGGATTCAGAATATACCACCTATCATATAATGTTCCCATAGTCAAATCAAGATCATAAATAATATTGTCATAAAGAAGGTGAGATTTAAAAATAATTATTCATTTACCTTAGAAATATGGAAGATAATTTTTCATCAAATCATCAGCAATATTGACATCTAAAATGGTTATAAATAACTGTTATGGACTCACACTTGAACTATATTCTAGGTGCTTCATCAGGAGTTTAGACAATAATACAAGCATGAAATTAATTTAATATTGCATTGATGAGTTCATTAGTTGAAATAACCCAACCATAGATATTTTGAGAGGTTTTATGTCAACTTTAGTGGAATAACGCCATGGATTCTAAATATGAGCCCCTCATAAAAATTGAGACATGGGAACTTCACAATTTACCTATAGGTAATAAATCCATTAGCTATAAATGTGTTTTCAAGACAAAATACAAGATAGATGGATCAATCAAAAAATACAAATCATAAATTGTTACAAATAAGTATGCTTAGAAAGAAATAATTGATTATGAGGAGACATTTACACTCACTAATAAGATCAAAACTATCAAAATTATTTATGCAATTGTATCACAAAAAATATTAAAGCTTCAGTAGATGGATGTCAAAAGTGCATTCCTGAATGGTGATCTCAAAGAAGAAGTGGACATGACCTAGCCATAATTCTTCATTTATGAAAAATATCCACAAAAGGTATGTTGTATAATTAAGTCACATTATAGACTTAAGAAATCACCAAGGTCATGGTGTATTAAGATAGATGATCATATATTGTAGCATGCATTCATTTGTATCCCCTCATATTAAAATTTTTATATCAAGAAGGTAGGAATAAGATTTTCATTTTTATTTTATATTTGAATGATCTTATAATCACAATAGGTTCAAATGATCTTGTTAAAGAAGCAAATAATGACTTGAATAAATACTTTAACATTATAGACTTGGGACTACTTAATTATTGTCTTGGCTTAAAGATATGGCAAAAGAAGCTTAAAATTTATGTCTCACAATTGAAATATGTCAAGATAGAGTGTAAACCATTTTCAAATTTGATGGAAAAAGGTTTGCAACTATCTCAATTTTAGGATTCACCTTAAGTATATGAAACTCACTAGAGGTAACTTGTTGGGAGTCTCATTGACCTAACATATACCAGATCAAATATATGATTTGTTGTTAGCTTTGTTTCAATATTCATATAGGAACCAAATAAGTGTCATTGGGTTACAACAAATCATGTTTTGAGATATGTCTAAAGTATAATATATTATGGTCTAGAATATACTAAGAACTCACATGTTTTATTTTAGGGTTACACGGACTCAAACTATGTTGGATCTATTGATGATAAGAAGTCAACTACAGGATATATATTTCATCTTGTATCTGGACTAATTTGATGGATTAGTAAGAAGTAATTTGTAGTTGTTCTCTTATCCATAGAGTCATAAATCAGACTAAATTAGGTGCTATGCGTGAAGTAATTCAATTACATTACATTTTTTTTCCACAAGCATTCTTAAAGATTATCTACCAATCCTTTTCTATGACAATTAGGGTGTGTTGAATCTTGTCAAGAATCTAATGTTTCATGAAAGAACCAAACACATTGAGATCTAGTGTCATTACATTCAAGAATATGTCTTAAACCACCACATTTAGTTCCAATACTACCCAATTGATTTACATATAGAATATATAATCAATAAGTCACTTGGCAAGGTCAAATTTTATCTATTTTGGGTGTACATTTATAAAAACAATGTAATAAAGAGGGGAGTGTTAGCATAGTTTTTAATTATTACATTGTTATCTTAGTTATTAGTTATTATTTAAGAGTTATGTTTGCATAGCAGATGGTAGTTATAATTTTTATAACTAGTTTTGTATTGTATAGTTGTGTCAATGAATATACATCAAATAATTTTGAGCTCTTCATCATCAAAAATAGGTTTTAATTGGAAATAATTCAAAATAACAAAGAAAATGAACTACCAAAAAATATAGAGATCAAAGATTTATTTTTTTAATCCACCCTTTTAAAAACATTATTGCACACTTACGTAAGCATAACTCAATAGTTATAGTAAACACTTTGTAGTAAAATATGATCTATGATCTTGTTATTCATTTATAAAACTCTAAAAACATCACTTTTCCTAAAATTTTCATAGATCTCTATGCAATTTTTCTCCTTATCTATAACTCTAATAACTCATCATGGACCAATAAAAAATGGAAATCAATGAGGATATATGTTAACCATCTATTATTAACCATCTATTCATTTATAAAGCTCTAAAAACATCACTTTTCCTAAAATTTTCATAGATCTCTATGCAATTTTTCTCCTTCTCTATAACACTAATATATAGAGATATTTCAAAATAATATTCAATCCAACTCAGTAATAAATTCTTAGATGCAAACCTTAATTCTATACTACTTTTCATGCTAGAATGAAAATGCCTCACATGGAAAAAAATGATCTAAAGATTCTTTATATGTTTTATTTTTCTATAACACTTTCATAATAGACCTCTTTAATAAAATTGTGGCTCTTTATTTGACATTCACTTATCTTTCTATGCCTTATATGCACTAATGTACATGTATTTTTAATCTACTCAATTTAAAATTATTTAACCAAATTGGGATGCAATACATCACAAAGTAGGTATTAGAAGCCAACTAGAGATGAAAAAAAGTCATAAATTAACCAAGAAAAGGGTTGAAATGGGCCACATTTTAATTTTATGGTTCCCCAAAATTTTATACTTTAGCATTTAAGGTAACAATCCAAAACCAAAGGAAAACATGCAAGGAAGAGAGAGAAATGGAAAAAAAATGAACATTGAAGAATATAGGAAAAAATGGGGAAATTACACCAAGAAAATCTTAATATGAGCTGATAATAAACAAAAATGTACCATAGAATAATTCAAGTAATTGATTAATAATAATCCCCAAACCAAAATTAGGTGTCTACATAATTCCATACTTTTATGTGTATACATACATACATATCAAAATAAAAAACAAACATAGTCATAGGCATCGGAGAAGATACCTTGATTGTCATAAATATGTAAGAGTTATTAAATTCAATATAAGTATAAAATTGAAATAAAAGTAAAAATGAGATAGAATCACATTATTCTCACTATGGAGGGCTATAAATATCCTTAAGCCAATAACCACACTTATTTTTTAAAGGATATAAAAACATGCATCCATAAAAAATATGTGATTAACATTTGCATGAAAATGAGTTATCTATAATCAATAAGTTATTAAAATTAATAAAATAATAACTAAAATTGATATACCTATTTTTAATAGAAATCCTAATGTGATCCTAAAATATCTTGAAGTTTGGATAATTTATCTTATGATTCATAAGATAAAAACATATGCATGAATAATCATTTAAAAATATAGTTTGTTGAAATTTTAAAAAGGGAAATGAATCTTAAAAAGTGGCTGGTAAATGTGAATATCTCCATACATAAAGACAATACTGAGAACTTATGCTAAATCTTGATTGAATTATAAGTATAACATTTTGTGAAGAAAAATATAATAAAAGTAAATTCTATGTATTAAAAGAGAAAAGGGTTAGAACATGTCCTAGATATATCATATGATGAGAATGAGTAGAGATATCTCATTATAAAGACAATTATAATGTATTGTGTATATTTCAAACATCAATGTGTCGTGATGTCATCATGTAGAGGAAAAAGTAATGTGGAATTATTATTAGTATTACGAATATAAATATGGATGGATAATCTTTAGTTTTGCACAAGCTAAGGGGTTGAGTAAAATATCATTTTAGGTGATGTTTTTACTTGGATTTTGAAACCCTTCATAAAAAATATTAATTTATTTTGTTTGAAATAATGTAATAATTATATCAAAGCTGTCACTTCAAGATTTAAAAGAGAAATGGTAATAAAATAGTTTTTAATGGAATCATTGTTCAAATAAACAACTGAGAAACATTATGAAGAAGTAAAATTTGAGGAGTGCATTAAAAAGGTTGAATAATTTCATAATCAACATGTGAATGATTGGAAATAACTTGAGAAGCATTGAAATTATATTCATAATTAAAAATTCATCAACAAGAGTGGAAGTAATAGAAGTAGGATTATGAATAGATTTTGAATAAAGTTGAGTAATAATCAAAACATAAGGCATGGAAGTGATCATTTAGGATCATGATCTATATTATTTGCACTTTAATGTCCATTATTGATTGTATAAGGTGCATATTAGATTGTGGTATAAACTAGAGGCTCTTGACCTAGGGTATGGCATTGGATATCTCTCAACACATTCAACAATTCATTAATTTATTTGGGATTAAAAATGATGTGTTTATTAAACAATGCATTTATTTTATCTCCATCTTTTTAATCATGGTGATATAAATTTTAAGATAATGCAACACATCTACTCATATAGAATACAAATGTAGTCTTAATTGTATTCATTCTAGTGAAAAATGAACCAAAAAATATTATAAATTAAAAAATTAAATGACGAGAGAGTTTTAGAATTATGTATGTACATATGTATTTATATGTGTATGATTGTGTGTGCATGCATGCATGCATACATACATACATACCTACATACATACATACACACACACACACACACACACACACACACACACACACACACACACACACACACACACACACACACACACACACACACACACACACACACACACACACACACACACACACACACACACACACACACACACACACACACACACACACACACACACACACACACACACACACACACAGAGGTGTGTGTGTGTGTGTGTGTGTGTGTGTGTGTGTGTGTGTGTGTGTGTGTGTGTGTGTGTGTGTGTGTGTGTGTGTGTGTGTGTGTGTGTGTGTGTGTGTGTGTGTATGTTTGTGTGTGTACATAGGTATATACATACATACATACATACATATATACATAGTTATGAATCTATGGATAATTGTTATAAAAATACTATGGAAAATATCCTTAGATGATAGGAAAATAATAAGGTGAGGAAAACCTAGCAAAATAAGAGTGATCAAAAATTGTTTTTCCAATGTGATCTTTTAGAAATGTTAGTTTTAAATTTTAATAACATCAATTAATGGTTATATAAAACTTTATGCACATAAAACATGTTTTGACAATCCTATTTATTTACCTTAGGGATCCAAAAATCTCACTTTTTTATTGATATTTACACACACACACACACACACACAAATCTTATTCTCAATAATTCATCACATACCAGTCAAAAATATGGGAATCAATGGTGTAGGGGTTGTGTTATCCCTCCATTATTTATAGGACCTTAGTCTAGAATATAAATCAAGAACAAAAATCAATGCACTACATTATAAAGAAATAGGACCTTAGACTAGACTAAATTTTAAAATAAAAAATAATGCATTTGAATAATAAATTATTGAATGACATCCCTGATTGCATATGATTTCCTATGTAGAATAAATAAGTGACAAAAGGAAAAAATGATCCAAATTTATTTTTAAAGCTATAACTATTATCTAAAAATTTCATAAAAGACCTTTCCAATAAACACATGGCTCCTTTTTGTTAACATTCATTTGTCATGACATATCCTCTATGCGTTGATGCACCTACATATTTATAAACTTCTTGATATCAAATTATGACTAAATCGGTACATGAAATGATACACAATGATAAGGTAATCCAATCAAATAGGATCACAAGGCACATGAGACCTCCCAAAAATCACAAGGGTAAAATCCATAATTATAGATAGTATGGTCCTAATGTCCCATAATAAAATAATATATGGTTGGAGGAAACAAATTAAAAACTTTAAAAAAATGTTTAATCGAAAGAGGAGAGAGAATATAGAACATAAGTATGTGAACTAAATTTAAAAGTGCTAAGAAATCAACTAAGAATGAAATCTTAATCAAATTTAAATTCAACCTAAGATAGAGCAACAAATAAATAAAATAGAAAACATAAACTTATGCTTCAAATATGCAAGCTTTCTGCATTGTGATGTAAACATGAATTACTCTTCAAAAATTTGGTGCTTACTCTTCCAATGCAAAGGAGAAAAGGCAGAATTTTGGTGCAAAATGATATTTTGTATGCTTTGATTTTCATGGATTCACATGTGAATACAAATTTGATAGAAAAAGTTAGGATTCTGATTCTAGGATTCTTGAAAATGAAGGTTTTCAATTTTATATATCAATTTTTGGAAGAAGATCCAACTGTGAAGGATCATTTGGATTTATTAAATGATCCAAATAGTTAATGGTGGATAATGAGTCCTCACCTATGAGGATGAAGACTATTTCAAATGGTTGATATAAGCATGGGATTGGTTAGTTGAGTCAGTAGGAATAAGTCAAGATTCTTGACAACTTATGGGATGACTCATATGAGGTTGAGAAAGTTGTGGGTTTGGTTGGGATGAGGGAGAAAAAGGTGGGTGATGTTGGATAAGGTGTAAAATCTAGATTTTGAATTTAAAATAAGGATTTAAGTTGTGCATAACACACTAATTTGACTTATTCAATTATTTAAATTCGGAGGGGATGTGATGAATTATTTTAAGAAAATATTTAATATATTTTAGGTGTATTTCGACACTGAATGAAATTTAGGTGTCTACATTTGCCCCTCTTTAAAATAGTGTTGTAAATCAATACTGCTTGGAAGAATAGTCGAAGAAGTAGAGATTTAATTATTAAGAATGAGAAAGTTTCCCTAATGAATGAAAATGAGTGTGATGATTCCCCCTTGAGGGTGTTTGCAATAAAATGGACAAACTCTGAAAATTGACAAAAAGAGGAAATAGACAAAGTGGTGTGAACCAATGATAAATCAAATTACTATGGAATTAATGTCAAAATTTCAAGAAGTTAGGTGTGTAAAAATCTTTCCCTAGTTGATTAAAAATAGAGTATGGATTGAAAAATAATAGTTTTACCATTCATAGATTGCATGCTTAATGTTATGATAATGACACAGGGGTCAATTGAGCGGTTGTGGGAATGATATAACCCAATGATAATAAGATGTGGATCTAGAAATATAAGAAATGACATTGAATTTAAAATTATTATGTTTATTTTACATAGATATATTGTTTTAAGAATTTAAAAAAAAATTAGAGTAAATTGATTTAATGTATCTGTAATTTTGAAAAATGGATGAGAAATGATTATGATGAAGGGATGGGGGAAATATATTTGATATGGGATAAAATTATAAGTAGAACAAATGGGGTATATAAATTCATTTTTAAAATTTTGATTTTCAAAACTATTTTCTAATAAAATTGATTTGAGAGTTTTGTTTTGAGACCTTGGAGGAAATATGGACCGTATTCCACACCACTAGCACTGAGAAGAGAGAGTGAGGAGGTTCCAAAGACCTGATTGGAGTAGGCCTTTGGTAAGTGAGTTTAAACTTGATTTTTTTTAATTTATGGCAATTAATTAGGGTGAAAAGTTAGACAAAATGTATTTTTTATTGTCAAAATAATGAATTCAACATTGAAATCAGAAAATTCATTGTAGGTAATGGTGAATTCACAAAATAGAGTAATAATTTTATAGAAAAATAGAAGCAAAATTCACATTAGGTTAAAAATTTGATTTCATTATTTAGTAATGGTGAAATTGTGTAATGGGGGAGAAAAATAATTTATCAGATAATCAAATTCATTTTTGAGAGAAGTGAATTTATTGGATTGAGTCATAGGCAAATTTGAAGGGTTTGATAGAGGATTTGTAAAATGTAGGAGAAAAAACACAAAATGTAGAAGTGAAAATGTTCTATTAAGAATAAAATAAGAATTATGAAAGTGAATGAAGTGAAATGTTTGTTTGATTTTTGTTATGTTTATTGATTAATTGGAACATAGCTACAATTTTGAAGTTAATTCTTAGTAAAATTAATTAGATGCTAATGTATGTGATTTGCAGGAGGTATTACCAATGCTTGTGACTGAAGAGTGGAGATCTATAGTGATGGAAAAGATGGTAAGTTTCATAGAGTATGAGTTTGGAATGCTAGAGGAAAGAACCTTATCTTACATTACATATATGCCAGATATTCAAGAAGATAGATCACTTCTTACAACACTTACTAAGAGATGGCACAGTGAGACTAATACATTTCACTTAATGATAGGGTAGATGAGTATCACTTTAGAGGACATGTATCAAATTTTGGGTATTTTGATATGAAAGAGATGAGTATACTAAGGACATGGTCCAAAGGAGATCACATTATTTAGGATTTTTGGTGATGGGTTGATTATTATTATTATTAGAGGTGGTGTTGATGTAGAATATTATACCAAATTCAAGATGGATTCTATGACTATTCTACTCATGGCTATTATCTTTCGCATTATGCTACCTTACAAGAGTGGGAGGTTATGTCCTATTGGTCTTCTAGATGTGATTGAAGACATGATGGATATGGGTGATATATTTCCATGGGGTTCATGTGTGTTAGCACATTTGTACCAAGATTTACATCATGTAGTGTATTCAGATTAGAGAGAGATTGACTTATCCACATTAATACAAGTTTGGTGTTGGGATCACATTACAATAGAGAGGTCATTTAGACACATGATCACTCAATCTAGTGATGAACCATTTGAATATGGATGGCATGTGATTATTGGGACATGTATATCACACTTAGGTGTCTAGAGTTTCATAGGAGGGTTATTGATGAGTTAGGGGATGATTAGATCACTTGGAGACCTTACGAGGAGATTATGTTTTAGTGACAACATGATGAACTACACATGGAATACATGATGACCCCTTATTGCATTATCAAGAGACATGATTACATCATAGAGAGATATTTCCCAAATATGGTGATGAGATAGTTTGGGGTGAGGCATCATATACCAACTAGGCCACTTGTATTTATATGATAAGTGAGGGAGAGAGAACAATGAGGTATTATCATTGATCTATCCATAGCCAGCTATAGCTAGACTTAGTAATAGAATATTAAATGGAGTGATCAAAGTTATGTCATTAATGTAAGATTTGTTAATGGTTATGCAAATTGGTGGTCTTGACAAACACCAACTAGATTAATTATTCCATATGCATCACCATAGACATGGAGGCAAAGACTAGTGTTTATATTGAGTAGGAAACCATGATGCATAGGATTGGGAGACCAGATTATGAGGGCTATTAAAGGAGATAGAAGACAAGCATGAACATGAGGTAGAGGATGAAATGTAGAGGTTAGCCAACTTCATGATGTGGAGATTAGAGACATGGAGGATATAGAGATTTTATATAAGATAGGGGATTATGATGTTGATACAAGGATATACCTAGATATAGATTAGAGGGTTGGAGGGGAGACTCCATTGATTGAGGTAGATAATAAGGAGGATAGAGTGGGGGATTATGGAGTGGGAGAGGATGTGATCATGAGAGTAACACATGACACTTAGATAGATAAAGGGGATGTGGTTGGTTTTTCATACACTCCAAGATCTAGGGAGGAGCATGCCCTTATTGACAAACTCCAAGAGGAGATTATAGATCTTGATAGAGATATTGATGGATTAGACCTAAATGTTGCTAGATTACAAGTTATAGGTGATGGTAGAGGGGAATAGACTATTGAGATCAGATGATTACAGTATGAGGTTGATAGATTAAAATTATTTATAGATGGGATGTATGGGGATGGCATGGATATAGTACTGGTTACACATGATGTCAAGATTCATATGCCAAACTATATATCATTGACACAGTCCTACAAATAGGATTAAACTAGCAAAGCCAAGGGTGTTACTAGTTGGACAAGGGCATATTGCTACTTTGGATAGAGTGATGAGGGACATGGAGAAGGCCACATATTATAGGAGCTTTTATGAGGAGACTATATCATATGGCACCATATTTTATGGTGAACTCTATGAGATGTTTATCATCTACTAAATCAATTCAATCGATTAAGTTAGAAAGGTCATTGGGATAGGTATAATGTGTGATGGGCCCTCCACAAGGTACACCATGATGTGAGGATATCTTCTCAAGACTAGACACTCCATCAAAGGGACATGATGATACATATGGGTTATTGAATAGAGTGATTGATTGATGTCTACATATTTTGAGATGTATCATTTGTGTTATATATATATATATATATATATGATACTTTGTATTATGTGGTTTGGACATTGGTGGACTAGTTATTGGTTTACGTGGAATTTATACATGATTGATAGATGTATGGATATATTGTAGCACTATTTATATTTCTTGCATTTTGATTTATGCTAACATTTTTTAATTCTTTCATCATATTTATTATGGATGTAATACTTATGTATGATTGGATGGTTTGTATGGATTTAGAATTTGAAATAGATGCATTACTCTTGTTTTTGTTCTTTCCATTTGATTTCCAATAATATTTAAACAAAAATAAAGAATAAATTATGTAAAATAAAAGTACATCATGATATAGTAAAACCACAACCATACTATTATGAATTTCACAAAATAATCTTTGAAAACACACAAAAGATAATAAGGGAAAAAAACAAAACAAAGAAAGTAATCAAAATTATTTTAACACACACAAAATGATAATGCAATAATATAAATAAATAATGACACAGAAATAAACAAATAAAGGGTAACTTGAATAAAATAAAAATGATCAAAAATGATAAAGTAAAAGAAATAACCATTTGAATGGTTAGAGATAAAATGAAGTGAAATAAACAACTTAATGGTGAAGGATTAAAAAATGGATAAAAAAATAACCAGGTGAATGGTTAGAAATATAAAAAACAATATAACAATAAAATCAAATTAAGAATTATTATATAATTGTGAATTATTTGATTTTATTTTTATATTCATAATTATAATCAATCCATGCAATGGAGAATTTGTAGACAATTATAGCCAAGAGTGAGGCTAGGTATTGAACAAATAGGGGATAAGTGTAAGTATAAGCTAATCCATAGTTGGGGAAATGGATAATGGGGAGGACGATGGATGAGATGACCCTAGAGATCCCATGTCTCTAAGCATTTACTACATAATCCACCTTAGATAAAGGCTACATGAGCATTCATGCTAGATGTAGTTCTCCCAATATAGGAAATGATGAGAAAGTTGATGATTGATGAAGCATTTTGAATGTTAGATAAAAGGATGTGTGAGTGACCCACTCAATAATGATCAAATGATGTGAAGATATTTTAGATTGGTAGATGTGTTGAGGTTTTATTTTTGTGGAATATTTTTGTATTTTTTTATTTTTATTTTATTTTGGGATTGTTGACATAAAAAATAAGATGTTTTTTTTTCTTTCATGAGGAATAATGTAGGTTCACATATAGGAATAACAACCTTGAACTTAGTATGTTATAGGATAAATGACTAAAAACTAGAAAATTGATAAAATTGGGAATATATAATGGATTACTGAAAGGTGATTCCCCCAAGTAACTATGGTAAGATTAGATAATAGTTTACACATGGTGCCAAAACCCTGGTTTTCATCATAGTACTTATCTAAAGTTCTAGTAAATTAGTTTTCACATCTAGACAATCTATGTACTCTTTTTTTTTTTTTTTTGACTTTTTTATTTATTTTGATTTTTTAATATAATAATAAAAACAAATAAAACAATTTTAGGCATATAATATTTTAAGGTGCATGATGTTCCTAGGTTCATCAATCTCCTCTCTATGTTTTGTGGTTAGTTTGTAAGCTCCTAATCCATACTTGGAAATAACAACATATGGACCTAACCATTTATGTTCAAATTTTCCATTATTATCTCGCTTAGCATTACTATTTCATTGGTTCTCCTTGAGAAAAATATATTTTAATGTTGATTCCCTATCTTTAATCTGCTTATTATAGTTACATTAAAGGCAATTATTGTAAACTTGTAGTCGGTTTAAAGCATAGAGTTTTTTCTCATCTAAAAGGTCAAGTTCACCTATCCATGAAGTTCAATATGATTCTCCATCTATGATTTAAAGTAATGATATTCACAAATATTTAATCTCAACCTCAATGGGAAGAATAGACTCACTACCGTAAACAATGGAATAAGGGGTTCCCCTATGGGTGTGCATATACTAGTGTGGTTTGCTCAAAGGGCATGATATAACTGAGTATGATTTTCACAACCAACTTCATTGACAACTCTCTTAAGAATGTGAAAACTATTTTTCTTTGTTGCCTCATATTGACCATTACCTTATGGGTAATAAGGAGTGGACCATCTATGTTTGATATGATGGGTTTGATAAAGAGTCTTAATATCCTTATTTTTGAAGGATTTACCATTGTCAAAAATGAGAGTGGAAAGAATACCAAAGTGACAGATAATGTGGTTAAGGATAAACTTGGAAATTTTATTTTTAGTGACAAAATTAAGTGGAATTGTCATGACCCATTTAGTAAAATATTCATTTTTTGTTATAATATGATTATGTCTAATAGAAGAGCTAGGATATATATTTCCAATGAGATCTAACCCCCATGTGGAAAATGTACAAGGTGTTGTGAAGGTTACAAAGATTATGAAGGACTATGGATAATATCTCCATGTTTTTGATAGGGTATACACTTTTTTACATATATTCATGAATCAGATTCTATTGTTTGCTAATAATAACCTACTCAGAGATTATTTTTCACAAAGACCATACCACTTGAATGTAATCCACAAATTACCTTATCAACTTATCTAATTTCCAAAGTGGATTTTTTAAAATTTAAATAGGGTAAAAGGGTTCCATCATAGCCTCGATGATATAGGGTGTTGAGAAGAATGGTATAGCAAGATGTGCATTGAATAAAGTATTTGTGTTGGTAGATGATAAGTTAGATGGGATGGTATGAGTATGAAGGTATGTATAAATATCAGAGTACCAAGTGGGACCAACCACCTCACAAACCATTTATGAATTAGGTGTATCATAAGTTGGTATCCTTAAGTACTCAACCAAAAATGTGTTATGTTTTGTGCTTAAATCTATTAGGGATCCAATTGTTAACATAACATCTACTACTTGATTGTTTATTTAGGGTACTTGTTCAAATTAGATGTAATCAAAAGATGATTTAAAGATATCCACCATCCTCTTTTAAGGTACTAGTTTATCATCAAAGGCTTTGAATTCATTAGTAACTTGATTTATGATAAGCTTAGAATCACTAAAAATAAGGAGATATTGGATTTCTCATTGGATTTCCATCTTGAGGCCTACTAGGAGACCTTCATATTATGATATGTTGTTTGTACAAGGGAATTCAATTCATAATGATTTAGGAATGCAATCCTCATTAGTTGTTACTAAAAATATACCTTCCCCTGAGCCATGGTTTGTAAAGGAACCATCAAATAAAATATTCCAAACTAGTGATTCATGTATAGACATGATTGCATCATGTAGGAATTCTATAATGAGAGGTGATTTTTCATTGAGCAGTGATTCTACCAATACATCTATCAGAACTTGTCCTTTGATTAATTTTTGGTTAACCTAATCTAAATTAAACTCACTAAGAATCATAACCCAATTATCCATCATGTTGGTTAGCATAATCTAGATAGAAGATATATAAGAGGGTCTATATTAGCAATAATCTGGGTTTGATTATTAAGCATGTAATGTAATAGTTTTTGGGAATTAAAAAAAATTGTAATATAATCCTTTTATATTTGATATTAATTTAGCTAATAGGATATCAATGTTTTGCTCAAATATTAGACTTCTTTTTCTTTTCCATGATCATCATTATGTGATAATAATACCCCAAGTACATATTGAGTAGCTGAAATATACAACAAAAAAAGTTTACCTGCAAAAGGTGGCATTAACACTAGTGGGTTCGAAAGATATTGCTTGAGATTGTTAAATTATTTTTCACAATTTTCATTCCATGTAAAATGAGTATCCTTTTTTAGCAAAAAAGTGAATGAGTGATATATGTTTGCAAGATGAGATATGAATCTTCTGATTGTTTGAATTTTCCCTTGTACACTTCTAAGTTGTTTAAGATTTTTTGGTAGAGGCATATCCATGATAGCTGAAAAGTTTTAAGGATCAACTTCAATGCCATGTTTTGAAATAATGAATCCTAACAACTTTCCTATTGATACACCAAATATGCATTTATTTGGATTCAAAATGATAACAAAGTAATTGCGGGTGATCTTTCCTAGATTTAGACTTAGCCATAATATCATCTACATAGTCTTCCATAATATCATTAAGCATGTCATGAAAAATAATGGTCATTTCCTATTGATATGTAGCCCCAAAATATTTCAAACTAAAAGGCATCACCTGATAATATAATGTCCCCTATGGATTTGTAAAGGTCATTTTGTGTTGATCTTTGACAATAATTTTTATCTAATTATATCCTTAAAAAACCATATATTAAAGATAGAATCTCATGCCCTGTAGTTGAATGAACAATCATATCTATATTAGGTAATGAAAAATCATCCTTCAATTATGTTTTTTTTATATCATGGAAGTACATAAATACTCTAATATTTTATGGTTTCTTTGACACTGGTATAATATTTGATAGCTAGTCTAAGTAGTCAATAGGACATATGAAAACAACAACCAACTACTTTTTTAGTTCTTTTACCAATAATGCAATCTTGGGGTGCATCTTATAGATTTTATGTTTTAGATTCTATATCTAATCCTATCATATCTACATAAGACCATGTTAACACATTAGATAACTCATGAAGTAGTAATGTAAATATATCCTTTTATTTTTGAGTGAGTGATATAACAAGTTTTATAATTTTAGGATCTTCTTTAGTGCCGATGTTTATAGGAATGGTTTCTTCAACAAGTAGAGTTGATTCATATTTATAATGTATGGGTGGTGTAGGAAGATGAAATTCTTCCTAAAATTATTATTGTTTAGATTTGGAGGAAAAATTGATAGAGTGATGTAATTTATGTTCCCCAAATTTTGCTGAATCTACTAGTTGTATTATAAATCCTTTCTTGTGGTCACCTACTAGAATTTGATCATCTGTTCGAGTAAGTGTTTGAATTTGGGGGACAATTCTATAGAAATTTTAGGTAACATGATCACTTTAATAAATAATGTGCTTGCATTATTTAATTAACGTGATTGCATTATTTAAATTATGGCTTGGTAATTATCAAGCCATAATGTGATTGTGTTAATGGATAACATGATCACATTATTATAAAAATAATAACATGATCGCATTATTATTGTGTTGCATATTAAAGTAATGAACATAGATATGGAGTGAATGTTGGTTAATAGACAACACAATTGTGTTATTGTATAAGCTTATATTTACTACTCTAAATGTTAAGTATAATTTTACTTTACGTAAACTTATACTTTAAATTTGTTTTAGTAAATATAATAAATTAGGGTCATTCAACATTTGATAGAGTTGGTCTTATAGCTTCATGCCTTATGGTGTGGAAAATATTTTTTTCAAAATTCAATATGGTTAGTACTTAGACATTTTTTAGGGTCTAAGTATTAAACCTAGGGATTTCAAAACATAATTTTTGTAATTAATGTCCATTTTTGGTAAACATGTAGTCATTTTTTAGGTTTATATGCCTTTTAGATTGATTCATATAATTTTTAGGATTCTTAGATTTGTCAAATTTAAAGTTTTCAAACCACTCAATTTGAGATTGATGTAAAGTGGTGTGATTGGGGTAGCATAGGTCACATTGATGACCTACACACATCAAATGACCACTTTGTGTTAATTTCACTTGTTCATCCTCCCTCCCTCATCACTAATCACTTCCTACTCATGCCTCATCACCTCTAATCACTCTCTCATCATTATTCATTATCCCTAATCACTCCCTCATTGAACCTCATTATCCATAGTTATCTATAATCACTCATTCATCATCCCTAATTACTCTCTCATTGACCCTCAATATCCATCATCATCCCTAATCACTCAATCCTCATCCCTCATCATCTATCATCACTCCCTCATTGACCCTCACCATCCCTCATCATCTTTAATCACTCCCTTATCATCACTAATCATTCCCTCATTGTCTCTCACCATCCCTCATCATCCCTAATAACTCCCTCATTAGCTCTCACAATCCCTAATCACTCTCTCGTTGTCCCTCATCATCCCTAATCACTCCCTTATTGACCCTCACCATTCCTCATCATTTATAATCACTCTCTCATCATTTGTAATCACTCCCTAACTGACCCTCACTATCCTTCATCATCCCTAATCACTACTTCATCATACCTTATCATCTCTAGTCACTCATTCCTCATTCCTCATCACCTCCAATCATTCCCTCATTAATCCTCACCATCCTTAATCATCCCTAATCACTCCCTCATCCTACATAATCACTCCATATTTTACCCTCACCATCCCTCATCATCCCTATTGACTCCCTCATCATATATACTCAATTCCTCCTCATCCCTCCTCATATTTAATAACTCCATCTGATATTTTGATGGTGGTATTTTTTTGGGGTTTAACAATGTTAGGAGCTACAAGTGGAGATTTTAGTGCTAGCATAAAATATAAGACATAGTGATCAAAATGATGTAGAGGAAAATTTGAAACATAAATATTTAACACCTATGAAAAAAAATGGGCCTATTAGAACTGATGTAATTCATAATTGAAAATCCACCAGAAAAAGAGATGCAAGTAGAACCACTATAGCACTAAAAATGGGTAGTAAATACATGAGGATCACCAAGCTATGTGATTTCCTGAAACCAATCAATTTATTTTAATATGAGGACATTTTATGATTTGAATAAATACATTGAAGGCCTTCTATTTGTATGTCTATTAATTGAGTCATCATATGAGAGATTGGAAAATAATTTTCAAATGATTATAATAAGTAATACAAGATTGGAAAGTGGTTCTTAATTCATAAATTCAATATTCAATCCAATGAAGAGTGTCTTACTATGATCTCTCTACTTTTACATATTGAAAAGTGGGTAAAAGTTATCTAGCACTTAAAAAGTTAAGTAGACAATAGATTATGAACCCAATGATATGATGGGTACTAAAAACATCTCTACTTCCCCAACAATAAATTATATGAATTAAAAATATTGTTTCATTAATAAATTTAGATCAATGGTGAGCCAATACACTTCATTATTTCCAATAGAAGTTAGAAAATTTTAATTTGTCCTAAAGCATATTTTAAAAAATTGAACATGAATTTATACATCATCCATAACCATATGCTAGTGTATTGTTTAGTGTAGGCCTAAATGGATCACCTAGTAATGTCCCTTGGTGTAAAAAATCAAAGTATTTAAAGATGCAATCCTTTGTGACATCTCACCATTAGAGGTGTGTGATTTTTTACATGTTATCAACCATATATTTACCATTGACATGTAGTCTATAATTAAATACCTGAAATGTTGTGATAGATTGTCATGATCTTAAATATGATATATCATGATTAGTTCATAAGCTTTCAGTCATTAGTGCCAGAAAGTGCAAGAATATTGTCATTTATATTAAAAATTATACTCTTTATGTTAATAATTTAATGTAATAACATCCTTATGTCACCATATCATAGTGTGGTTTATCCAACAATAACAAAGACAAAAAAAATTGAACCATAAACTAAATGAATACAAGGACATCTTTCAGTCACCTAAATAAGTTCTTACATACTATACACTAATCAATACTATTGATTTGATCCCTTAAATACCTCTACCTCAAACCTCTTTATACAACATATCATTTATAGAGAATGCACAGATCAAGTGGTAGATCCATGAAAGCATGAATAATAGATAAATCATGCCCAAATCATTGCCTTATAGTAGCCAAATTATGTTTGTGATAAATTTGTGAATTAATTAAAAATATCTTAATAAGATTAAAGTGAATAATTATTATCCTCATTTAAATATTAAAGCATTTTTCTTCCATATCCATGGTGTTTAAGTCTTTTCCAGAATTGATCTCAAGTTTGGGTATCATCATATTCATGTTAAACCTTTAGAAATTTGGAATATAGTCTTAAAAACAAAGGAATAATTGATTTAATAGTTGGTTATGCCTTTTATATTACATCATGTAATGAATTCACTAATTTCAAGATGTTGAACAACATCCTTAATCCCTTTACCTATGTCATTTTTTTACTCTACCTTGATGACATCTAAATCTTTAGAAAACATGGGATGAACATCTACACCATGCAAAAATAGTGTTTCACATTTTTAAAAAACATATTTTTATGATAACATGAATAAATGTTAATTTTTCATACAAGAGATGAAATATTTGGGACACAGTACACACACTAGGAGTGCATGTCTAAACCTGACCAAGATTCATGTCATACAAGAATGGGAAACACTAAATAACTATGCATATAATTAAAATCTTCTTAGAATTAGAAAATTATACAAGAGATTTGTGTTTAATTTTTATCTTTTGAACCAAACTACCAAAGGTGGTACCAAATAAAGTTTTATCTAGTCAGTTTCACAACAAAGATAATTTGATGAACTAAAATTCAGACTCTAGTTTGTGTTAGTATTTATGTTACTTGATTATAAATTTAGAAGATCGTTGAATTCATTTAGTAATAAAGTTGACTATCACAAATGGGTATTTGACAACATAAGTCCTAGAAAAGAGTTAATTTCTATTATAATGGATTAAACAACATATGATTGGAATCAAGTATATCTTTAGAGTATATACTTACATCAAATTATGAGGGAGAAATTAGGGATGGTGAGGGTAAATGATGGAGTGATAAGGGATGGTGAGGGATGGTGAGGGTCAATGATGAAATGATTAGTGATTATTAATGATGAATAAATATTGATTAGGGATGGTGATAATCAATGAAAGAGTGATTAGGGATGATAAGCCCAAGTGATTAGAAATTATGAGAGATAATGAAGGTTAATGATTGAGTGATTAGGGATGAGGATGGATGAGGAGGGAGTGAATAGGTATGAGGAAGATATTAGGGATGGTTAGTGATGAGGAAAGAGTTATTTAAGATAATGAAGGATGGTGAGGGAGTGATTAAGGATGATGAGGGATATCTAGGGTCAATGTAAGAGTGATTATCGATTATAAAGAAGTGATTAGAGATGACTAGGGATAGTGAGGATCAATGAGGGAGTGATTAGGGACAATGAGGAATGATGAGAGAGTGATTATGGGTAATGAGGGATGATTAAAATTAATCAAGGATGAAGGAGGGATGATGAATAAGTGAAATTAACACAAAGTATTCATTTGATGTGTGTAGGTCATCAATGTGACCTACACTAACCAAAGCATACCACTTTGGATCAAGTTCAAATTAATTAGTTTCCAAACATCAATTTTGAAAAACCAAGGACTCCTAAAAATGTTAGGAATCAATTCTAAGGGCACAAAAACCTAAAAAATGACTATATGTTTACCAAAAATGGATATAAATTGAAAAAACTATGTACTAAAATCCTTAGGTTTAATACCTAGACCCTAAAAATTCCTAAGTACTAACCAAATTAGATTTTGAAAAACTATTTCGACATCGTAAGGTGTGAAGTTGTGAGACCAAATCTATTAGATGCTAAGTGACCCTAATTTATTATATTTAATAAAATAAATTTAAAGTATAATTTTACATTTATGTTGTTACATTTATTTTCTTGTACTTAACATTTAGAGTAGTAAATATAAAATTCTAAACAAATTTGCCCTCATGTGCAACTCCCACATGTTTTAGGGTGTTGAGAATATATAACATAATTACATTATTGAGTAATGTGATCATGTTAGTAGCATTAACAAAATTTTCAAATCATTAACTTAATTGTGTTAATTGAATTTAAATTCAATTCATGCACCTTTTGGCTCAAGAATGTTTTTTATTCTTGAGCTAAAGGATTGGACTATTAATGTATAGCTGAGTTTTGAGAGTTATGATAAAAAAAAATAACAAAATTTGACTTTGATTACCAAATACATTAATAATTTCAACATGAAAATTCAAAAACTTAATACTGTCATGCCGAGCATGCTCTCCTCTTTCAAAAAATATTATTTTTATAAGTTTTAGACTAATTTAAGGTTTCAAACTATGTTGATTTCTAACTATGCCTTTTTTAGGCCACTACATGCCACAAAAATGCATGCCTATACATGTTCATGTAATTTGTCTTTCATTGATCCAAGTGAAAAATAAGTTATATGGTAACAAAATAGGCCTAATTTTGCACACATTAGGCATGCAACATGGATGGCTATCTATTTTTTATTAGTTTTAGGATCTATTTACTTAAAAAAATCATTAAAAAATGTATTCATTAAAAAAATATAAAACATAGGTGAAAAATAGAATATATTATATAAATTTTCCCTAAAGGGTTTCAAATAATATTAAATGCTACTCAAAAAATGGTACACAACACCGTTGTCTATCTATTATGTTTTCTAAAAAATAGGAGTTCCTCATCAAATTTTAGATGTTTGACCTAGTTATACTTAACCATTTAAGAAAAAAGTGTTTTGGAAACTACACTCAAAATTTTACATTTCATGTTCTTACAGCATCTTCAAATTTGGAGTGTAGATATCTCAAATTATTTACAGAAGTTCATATTTCTAAAATTTTAGGAAAATCATGTCCATGGGTAGGCCACTTTTTGTCCCCCAACATTATGCACTTACCCATTTTGAAGAATTTAGATATAACTTCATCATTATGAAAATGATCAAGTTGAGGTGTGGATAGTTGGTCCCATTGTATGAGAGATGGATATGCAAGGTCAAGTGTAAGGAAAAAAAATTCATGGAAGAGGTTAGGAAGGGCAAGATATTCAAAATGACTAATTATCGAACCCATCTCGTTGTCTAAAGAATCATCTTCTGACTTCTCTATAAGAGTCACTTTCAGAGAGTGTAAGATGCACATTAAGTGGGTTAAACCCTAGACAACACTTCACCTCATTTAATTTTAGTGTTATAGGTTCAATGGAATCTTGTTTATGGAGGCCAAGACATTTGCCTTTATAGTTCATTATTTTTTAAATGATGGATTTTGAAATGGAATATTTATTGGTGGAAAAGAAAATAGATAATTCATCTAAATAAAGTGAGGGATAATTTGAATCATCAATATGTTCATCAGAAAGAAGACCTCCCTCAATGAATTTCATCTGAATAAGCTTCTTAACCATTCTTTTAACCTTTATATGGTGTGGTCTGCCATATTCATTTGGATTGGTGTGTATTTTAATTGTATAAAAATCATGGATTATCTATTCATGTATGCCTCAGTAAATGATTTTAAAATGGGAATAAGTGGATGATGATGCTTTGTTAGTAGGTGGTGGATTGGAAGTTTGCTCAATAAAAGGATTATTAGAATCTCGCTCAATAGATGGTTGTGATTCTTCAAGATTCTTTGGATGGTTGGCTATGTGTTTAATGGTTTAATGCTCTTCCAATGGATACATAAGGATTTGGTGTATTAATCTAACCACCAAGGGGAGGTGTGTGAAATAAGCTATCAAGATGGACATAGTTTTTAAACAAAATATAATCCTCAATAGGGGTAAATTAACATCGGTGATTGGTAAATAGTTTTATTTTTGATATTTACCTTCCAATATCTTCCAATATTGGAAGGGATGAGGATCACCTTGTATAGTTACTTACATTCATGTATGGAAGAATTTAAAACATTGGTGAAGATTTGATGGAATGGCATTCATATAATGAATCCATGGATGTCCAAGGAGTAGATTATATGGTAATAAATATTGAGAACATGAACAAGAATTTCCTTAATGATAAACACTACCATCAAAGGAAGATGGATTATGTCGATAGACTGATACTCAATATTATTGTATGGATTTATGGTGATGATGTTTATTTTTGATGATTTTATTGGATACCCTAGATGTTTTATGAGTATTAGTGTACATAGATTAAGGTCTGAACCATTATCTATAAAAATGATTTTTACTTTGTGCTTAGAAATAGTAACCTCTATATATGATGAGAGGTTATGTTTTGAACCTAAAGGAAAAACATCTGAATGATCAAATGCTAATTGATTATTTTTTTCCAAAGAACCTATTAACACTTAGAAATTTTTAGTATTAATGTTTTGAGGGACATTGGACTCTTGAAGAACTTTATAAAAAATATATTTATACATAAGGGAGGTCTTGAGAAGCTCTAAAATTGATAAATTGGATGTTGTTTTCTCAAGATGGTAAATAATGTTGTACTTACATTCAACATTAGATAGAGATGCACTTGGGAGGGTAAAATTTACGTGCTTTGTGGTGATGACACATTCATATATTGGAAAATTAATAATGTTAACATGTATATGCACCATATCAATGTTATTGAATATAGAATTAAATGGATGAGTAGCTTGATTAGCATTACTTGATTCAGGGTGTTCTTATTTCTACTTTCCCTTTCCTTGCTCATGATTAGGGAATGGGTTTTAGTATATCCCTAATTTATGATTTTTATATTGTTTAGATGATGGGTTTTTAACTATTATGTCACCTCGATCAATGAGGTCTTGAACATAGTGTTTTAGGCACAAACACTAATTTGTTAAATGTCCTTTAATCCAATGGTATTCATAATATTTGTCTTATTTATACCAATTAGGTTTGGGAACATTTTATTCAAATGATTTAGTTTTTGGCCATATAATCATGTTCACATGAGCCAACTTTCAGAAAACATTCTTGTAAGTGTCACCCAACTGAGTGAGCTTATGTTATGTCTTACTTGTTTTAAATGACCACCAAGAATTGTAATGTTGTGCATTGATTGGTTGTATGTTTGTGTTCATGGGTTTTTAATTTATTCAACATCAGTTACATCATCTCCAAAAATATTTTTATTTTTGGCAAAGAATTTCAGTTTGTCTATTGGTTTTGATGAGTTTTTATTATGTAGATTAAATATTGAGATTACACCTATACTAATCAAAGTTCTCTCCACTTTAATTTCTTTTTCAATAATATCATCAAAATATCTTGGGCAAAGAACTAATAAGTGGTGTCCCAAATTTGTGTTTAAGTTGTTCATAAAAATGTCCATAAGATATGTCTCAGGAAATCACCATGTAAAAGGACATACCAATGCTTTCTATCTCTAGAGGAAGGAATCAAAGGTTTCATCATTTTTCTATTTGGTGTTGTGCAAATCTAAAGTGGTTGAGTCTTTTTCAATATTATAAGTGTCAGATAATTTTTTTAGATGAGTCTTCAAAAGTGAAAATATATCCTTTCAAAAGTCATAATAACTATTCAAGGGATTCACCCCCAAGACTTTATGTAAATAAACACAACATGAATTTCTCACTATAAGTAACATCTACACATGTGTGATAGAAAATAGTTAAATGTTCCTTGGGATCTCCTTTACCTTTATACTTATCAAATTTTAGGAGATCAAAGTATTTGGGAAAAGGTGTAGTCATTTTACTCGAATCATATGGATATGAGCAAATCTCCTCAAACTTAAATTTTTTTTGCTAACTATAAGTGTCATCTTGCAAGCCTTGAAATCTATCCTTTATGATTTGAAATTATTGCATGAGATATGGGGGTAGTTGGTCCATTTAACTTAATGAATTAGGTGGTTGACTTCTAAATTGATTTATATTTTGGGGATTGTGTTGATTAAAATTGTTTAGAATTTGATTGTTGAAGTTAATGTTTTGAAGATGTGAAAAGGTGTTAGATTTATAACCAGGGTTTTGATTTATATTGGAACAAAAGTTCATTTGACTTATATTTGGGTCAAAAACAAATTGGTTTGATTTGGATTTAGATTAAAAATAAGGTTGAGGTTTTGTGTAAAGTTTGAATTTATTTGATTTGGATTTGGCTTGAAGCTTGAATTATTTGGTGTATTGGCATTAAATTTTATGGAACCAGGATTTGTATTTTGACCAAAACCTATTTGGTTAAACAAACTTGAATTATTTCATTTCGGAATCATGTTGGAGATTGAGTTAAACTGATTAAAACCTAGGTTTTAATTAGTTTTTTTTTTGGATTCTGTTTCTTTAGTTTTAGTTAAATCTTGAGTTAGAAATTGTGTTCAAATTTTTGAAATTAAGGTTAGCATTAGACTATATTTGGTTTTGGATTGAGTTGATGTTGGAATATGGGGTAGAATTAAATGAAACATTTGGATTAGAGTTAAATTGATTTGGAATTAGATTGGGATTTGGATTGGATGGAGCCAATCCAAGTAAAAACTAATTTGGTACAATATGTTTTAATTTTATATTATTGAATGTGCATGAAGCATTATTCAAACTAGGATTGGATGATTGATTAGGAAAGCTACAATGGGTATTCAAGCTTTGATTTTGATTGGATATGATTGGAGATATTTGGAAGCTTTGATTAGGATTGATTAATGAGTTTTAATGAATATTTGAACTTGTTGGGTGAATATTTTGTCAACAACTAACTGATGAGCAAAATAGGTCTCTTCAACGATAGCAAGGGAGATTGGTCAACCAAATGTGTAGGTTTACTACATCAGAGGTAGAAAAATCTTTCCTCTCATCAAGGGGAGGTTCCCTATAAATATGAGAATCTATATACTATATATATAAGCAGAAAATAACACTCAGGGATAGGAATACACCATCCATCTCTCTTTTTTTAGAGACAATGTTTACAAGTAAAGGAGAAAATCCTAGTGAAAACACTGAAAGCACTTCTCTTCTTTTAGAAGTGATCTTGCAAGAAATAATAGTTCTTTCAGGTAGTGACAAGTAACTAGTAACAAGGGCGCAGTAACCAGCAAGATGAAATGGAACACAAAATCTCCACCTCAACTACCCAAAGAGTGAAATACAAAGGATAATGGGGGCATAAAGTCATCCCAAGATCTTTTACATAGAAAGAACACTAAAAACACACTGAAGACAACTTATGATAGTGTAAATTCTGAAAGTAACTGACTTCAGGACATCTTCTAGATTACTCTCACTAGTTCTGCCTGTTAAATTAAATAAACAAGAATGTTCCTAGGAAATAGACATAAGAATAATTTACTAAGATAACACAAGCTATAACAACACAAAGTCTAAAAGTAACTTGCTTTCTCATTTAATAAAGTAATATGATCTACAATCTGAGCTCAAAGTCTTAGTAATTGCCTTTCAATTTGGGCAGAGTTTTACTTTAGTAATGGAAAAGATCCCCTTTGCATAATACAAGAGATTACAATGTATAGCAGCCAAGAAAGGCTTGCCACTTTTTCCTATGGGACAACTGATGCTGCATTCAATGCCTTGAATGCATTTTCAATTTTGTCTAGGGGCCATGCTAGAAATAGTGCATTCCCTTAACTATGGTGTGCCCATTCATCTTATATGTCTCCTCCTTAGCATCAATTGTCTGGTCCTTTTCTTGATGTCTATGTAGCTATCTATTTTGCCTTTACTTCATGGAAGAAAAATAGGCTACATCCTTAATTTGGTGTGCTTAGATGACCACTTGATCAACTATTTCACCTACTAGAAATAACTTCCTTATAGATATTTCTGATATTTTTGTATTGTTTTCTCTTCCTTGTAGCAATTTGAGCTCTCAGGCTCTCTCTTCAACTAGTCACTTGGTTTACTTTTCAAGTTTTGTGATATTTAAAATTTAACAGATATTCCCTTACCTTAAATTTGACATCTGTGAGGATGTCAATGGTTTCTATTTATTTGAACCATGTTGAACCATGAACCTTTGAACTTGTGAAAATTCATCAGTTTAATGGTTCAATGATTCAAGCAATATTTATTGGTTCCTTTGCTCCATTTGCTTCCTTTGCTCTCTAGTTGAACCATTGCTTTTTTGCTCTTTGGTTGAACCATCCTTTTGAACTGGTCTCTAGAATATTTCATGTTCTTTCTTTTGCTTGGGGCTTGTTTTTGAACCATTGAACCTGTGAACCATTGAACATTGAACTCTTTTGGTTTAAGGTTCAATTAGTTCATTGGTTCATTCTTTGTCTCAGTGCTTCCTTTACTTTTCTAAGTCCTTTTAAAGCCTTGAAATGTTGAACCTTTGAACCCTTGAACCCGTTGAACCATTTGGTTCAAGGTTCAATGGTTCAATCCTTGCTCTTTGAAGTCTCTTTTTCATCTAAGTCTTTTTAATTATTTTCCTTCATCTTTATCAAGCCTTTAGAACACCCCGAAGGGAAGGTGTCCCTTCGGGTCTTCGAGAAAGGTCCTTTTTGGTGGTGCTAAGATCCCCTCACAAGGGTACCTACCCTTTTGGGTCCTTCAGGCATATTTTAGGCTTCAATTCCTTTGGACAGCCTTGATCCTTCATTTCCTTTAGATAAAATGGCTAAAGGAATTCCATCAGACAATTTGTCTAAAGGAAATCTTCTTTTGCCTTGTCCATTTTTATTCAAGCTTCAAACTTTTCCTTTTCCTTTCAGGTGAATTCCTTAAGACAAAAGTCCAAAGGAATTCCTTCAAACATTTTGTCTGAAAGAATTCACTTTGTCTTTTTCCTTGCATAAATTTGAAGCAATTCAAACTTTTCTACCTTGTTAATTTTTTTGAAGAAAATCTCTTTGTCTGCTTTTGCTCACTGCCCTCCACAAGGACACTTGGCCTTGGTTCATAGCCCTCTGCAAGGGCACTTGTTCCTTTGACTTTGGAGTAGTCCTTTGAACCGTCTGATTGAACCAACTTTGGTTCAACGGTTCAATGGTTCAACCTTGCATTTGAAGCCTCTTTTCTTCTAAGTCTTTTGATCTCTTCAAACCAAATGTGTTGAACCAACCACTCATTAAACCTTTAACCATTGAACCCATTGAACCTTTAAATTGAAATGGTTCAAGGTTCAATGGTTCAATGGTTCAAGCCTTCTTCTTTTCATTAAGTGTTTTGAAGCTGTTGAACCTTTGAACTGAAATGGTTTAAGGTTCAACAGTTCAATGGTTCAAGCCTTCTTTTTGTTAAGTTTTTTGAAGCTGTTAAACCTTGAAGCAGTTGAAATTATTGAACTTTTTCCAAAGAGTTTAACTCTTTAAGCTTTTCGATGAACATTTTTGATTGAACCAAGGCATTGAACCAATCCTGAAATTGCCTAAGTGTTGGGAACTTGTTCTTTTGAGAGAGCTCACCTATTGAAGCCTTTGAACCTATTGAACTTGCTAGTCCCTTAACTAAAAAAGATTGAAAAATGAGGAATTTGAATGCTTAGAAAAAAATTTTGACAAGGGAAGAAATGATTTTGGTCTGCAGGACCAAAATAGTTCATATGTTGTCCCCAAAATGAGTGGCTGATTTTAGGAACAACAACTGGCTCCAATTGGGGGACTTCCTTCAGATGAAAACTTGGAACAAATAAGGGGAGTAGAAACCAAAATCTCCAGTGCCTTTAAGTATGCCATTGGGCTATGGATTCATGCTACCCAAAAAAAAAGGTGCCAAAAATGAAAACAAACAACACAAAATAGAAACAAAGACTATATAAATATACATAGGTATAGGTGAACTTATATGATACTTCAAGAATAGAAGTGTTTCAGATGCTACCCATTATGAGGTAGAGAAAAGGGCATGCCATCTTGATATCTCAACAAGAAACTATTTTCACCATTGAGATAATGAATAGTAAAAGGGCCCCTCCAAAGGGAGTCAAATTTCTCATGCATTCACTTTGGTTCTCTTATTTTATCCCATAGCAAAACTTGATCTCCAATTTGAAAATCACAATTTTTTGCCTTCTGGTCGAAGAGCTTCTTCACCAAACTTTGATGTGCAACAATTCAGTCCACCGCCATAGTTTGTTGCTCATCCAATTTAGTCAAGCACATGATCCTCTTATCGATGGAGCTTTCATATGTCTGATCTTTGATTGCCTTAGCCAATATCAATGCTGGCAATTCCAGGGTGATTGATATCTTAGCATTGAGACCATAAAGAATTTGGAAAGGTGGCATACCAATTGCCCTCTTTGGTGTAATTTTGTGTATCCATAAAGTGTCAACCAATGTTTTATTCCATGTTCATTGGTTGTCATCTACCAGCTTCCTAATGATGGTCACCAGGTTCTTGTTGCTTGATTCAACTTGTCCATTCCCTTGTGGAAAGTAATCAGAAGATTGGGAGAGCGTAATCCCATAGTAAAAATAGAACTGAGTAATCTCTTGGGAAGAGAAACAAGCTACAATGTCTATGACAATCTTGGTTGAGACCCCAAACCTAGAAATGATGTTCTCCTTGAAGAAATTGCACACTACTTCTGAAGTAGCATGCTTGGTTGGAATAGCTTCCACCCACTTGGTGAAGTAATCCATGGCTGTGAGGACATAATCATGTCTAGCACTTGAAGATGGGTTTACAACACGAATGAAATCAATTCCCCATTGCTAAAATGGCTCTTCTATTATGACTGGCTTGAGAGGCAGATTAGCTAACTTGGGTCTTCCAATGAACTATTGGCATAGTTTATATTTTTTTACCCATTTGTATGCATCCTAAAATAAGGTAGGCCAGTAATACCTAGCTCACAGAATCTTATGGGTAGTTACAAGAGCAAAAAAAATCTTCCATAGGCTAGATTATGGAAGGACTTCAAAAGTTGGTTCTATTACTCCTTATCCACACAGTGAAGGAACACTCCATCAAGGCTCCTCTTATATAGGTCATTGTCCCAGAGGACAAAATTAGTAGCTTTTAACTTGATATTCCTCCTTTCTTTATGAGATAGGTGAGCAGGACACTCACCATAAGTAATAAAATGAACAATACTTGAATACCACTCATTCATGGTGGAGACAAAGAAGACTGTTGGCATGTCTTTAATTTCTTCTTCTCCATGCCCTGCTTCTTCTGGTCTATTGTCAACAATTAATTGGCATAGGCCCCTTCCCTGCACCAACTTCATTGATTTGATAACTAGATCAAACTCCTATATTTTAGCAATCCAATTGCCTCTTTTTGTTCCAAAATCCTGTTGAGTTAGTATAGATTTGATTGTGGTGTCAGGAACCAAGGTAGTAACTTGTGAATTCAAGATGTAAAAATAGAAGTGCTTCACTGCCTTCACCACTATATAAACATGCTTTTCCATGTTCGAATACTTTAGCTGATGAGTTTTGAGAGGATAGCTCATGAAATAAATGAGAGATTCCACACCTTCTTGGTTCTGTTGAACTAGAATGGTTGAAAGTGTGTACTCAAGAGCATAACTATACATTATGAAATTCTTGTTATAATCTGGACAAACCAAGATTGGGGTGTGAGCAATAGCTATCTTAATATCTCAGAATGCCAATTTGTCTTCTTCACTCTAGCTAAATGTGGCCTTTCCCTTCATCATGTTTACAATATGGTGAGTCTTCTCAATAAACTCGGGGATGAACCTTCGTAAAAAATTCACTTTTCCAAAGAAAGAGTGAAATGCAGTCTTACTCATGGGTAAAGTAAGCTCTTGGATGGACTTGACTCTGTCTGAGTCAATCTTTATGCCTTCTCAAGACACAATGTTTCTAAGAAGTTTCCCCTCTATTACTCCAAAAATAGACTTCTTAGAGTTTAAAGAAATGCCATTCTGGTGGCAGCATTTTAGCACTTGTTGTAAATGGCGCATATGGTCAGGGTGATGCTTAGAAAAAAATGTTAAATCATCTAGGTACACTAAAATGAACTTACCCATATCATCTTTGAAAGCAAGTTCCATTTCTCTTTGGAAGGTGGCACTATCGTTTATCAGGCCAAAATGCATTCTTTGATATGTAAAGGTGCCTCAAGGCGTGGTGAAGGTAGTCTTATATTGGTCTACTTCACCAAATTCAACTTGATTGTATCCTGAGAAGCTGTCTAACATTGATAACATCTCTGAACCAGTCATTATCTGAAGAACTTGGTCCATGATGGGAAAAGGATAGTTATCCTTTAAGGATGACTAATTTAAATTTTTGAAGTTCACACAGAGGTGAATTTTTCCATTCTTCTTCCTTACATGCACTATATTTGCAATCCATATGGCATGATGGATTGAGAAAATTATCCTAGCATTCAACATTTTTTGTATTTTAGACAAAATAGTACCTGATATCTTGGGATTGTACTACCTAGATTTTTGCTTATCTTGAGAAGGATTTCATGGTGAATTTATTCAAGCCTGAGCAACTTCAAATCATCATAAGAGTATGATAAGACATCCATGTAATGGCTGAGCAGAGTAGTGAACTTGAACTTCTCTTCATGAGTGCAGCACTTCTCAATGTTCACCATCTTGGGATTCTCTTTGGTACCCAGGTTTATTTGATCAAACTCCTGGGAGGAGCTTGAATCCATTTATTGTTGTTTGATAAACCTATCATGTTTGTCAAATAGCTTCTCAAAAGACACCAATCCTTTGGGAATTTTATTTCCTTTTAGTTGTAGGAATTCTTCACCTGCATTTGAACTTGATTCAGGGGTTGGTTCAAGCTTATGAGGCTCACTACCTTCAAATTGAAGCTATTGAAATCTATCTTTTTACTCCAAGAAGGCAATGATTTGGTTGTCACTATTAAACACTTACTAATGACTAGCATTGTTAGGTACACTTGGTCAAAATACTAGTTCAATAGTGTATCTGTTTCCTTTAAAATCAGGGTGAGGAACTAAGAGAGTTGTTGAAATAGCCAATGCATCCACCTGATCATTAAATTACTTGGGTATGGAAGAGATGCTAAAAGCATCAAAGCTTTCAATTTGATCCCAGACTAGATTGTGGTAGTGGCACAATCTCTCATTTTTGGTTTGATATAGGTTTCTCACCTAACAAACCACTAGTTCAGCATCTCCTTTGGCATGAAGGAGTTTGATGTCTTTGTCTTGAGTAGCCTTCAATCCAAGCAATAGAGATTCATACTCAACTGTGTTATTGGTATTGCTAAACTATAATTTGTATGATGAAGGAAAAATATCTCTTTGAGGAGATATCAACACAATCTCATCTCTTAAACTGGTAGAGGAGCATCTGCCATCAAATTCTAGAATCCATACCTCATTAGGCACTATTTTTTCTTTAGATTTTTTTATTTAGAGGGGGAGATTCTTCTATGCTTGCACTGCGCTCCATCTTACCTTCTGCTGATATGTCTAAACTAATTTTTAGATTGTCACCCTCAGGAGAGTCATCATACACCTCATGAACTTCTTTCATGGATAAGAAGTAGTTACCCATGCCTGAAGACTAAAACATAATTTGAGCTTCAAGTGTTGATATTTGAGTGACCACATATTTTGCTTCTTTCTTAGGGAGCAATCTCTGCATAATTCCTTTGACTAGAATCCTTGCCTCAGATAGGTCCATATTCAATTCTCCTCCAATGTCCTTGCAAAAATTTTACCTAAGAAGGATGTCGTATGATGTTGGAATGTTAGCCAGTAAGATAGTCATCTTGATTCTCTTGTCTGGGAATATTGCAAATGCAAATTGGGCGTCCTTGACTTATCCCAATAATGGCACTTATTTGTTCTCCATGGAGAAACATCTCTCAAATGTCTTGGTCAGTGTGAGACCAAGAGATTTTTCTACTTTGGCAGACATGACATTGTCTAAAGCTCTGGAATCAATGATGTAATTGTTTAGCTAATGTCCATTTATCAGTAGGGAGACATAAAATGGTTCAGTCCTCCTGGGAGCAGTAGCAAGAGTAATGACATGGTTATTCTTGGTGGGTGTATTCTTAGGGGAATTAGGAGTTACCTTCATAATTGCTTTTCCTACAAGGATGTTTTGGTTCTTCACACATTGAACTAACTTCTCTAACTGCTCAGGATTGGACTATAGGAATTCAAATTTAGACATTTAAATTTTGGTTTTCTTTATATGGTCAATTATGTCAAATGTTTGAAATGAACTAGGTACAGAGAATGGGATTTCATCCTTTTGGTTTTTGGGATGAGGAAGACTGTTCTTCAAATTTGAAGTAGAAGGTGTAGGGGTGTTTGATGTACTTACCTTCCTTGCAGTCACCAAGTCCTTTGGATGGAAAGGTGGAGTGGTTCCCCACTTAGTAATTGAAATTTCTAGTTGAGGTCGCTCCTCTATCTTTTCTTTATCATCTTGCTAGGCTGATTGATTCTTGGATTGAATGAACATAACATATGCTCCCTCAGCTGCTTTACCTTCACTTCTGGGTTCATCTTGGTAATTTAGGAAACTAATGTTGGAGTCACCAGCTAATTCTTCTTCCTCCTCAGTGAAGAGATTAGCATCATCTTCAAGGTTTAATTCAGGCTGGAAGGATAAATCTGATTTTACTTCAAGATATCTAGCTACTAAATTGGTTTGAGGTGCTTCAATGGAAAGGTTCCCTTGTGGGGGAGGAAGATGGTTTGCTTGCCCTTGATTCTTGGTAGGATTGCCTTAGTATGACTGATTGGGGAATGTCCTCATTGGTACATCTCTATATGAATGAGTAGATGACATCCCTTGTGCCATTTTGTTTCTAAGGACAAGCAATTTATTTTCCATCTTTTGCACCATTGGATTAGTGGTGATTGTAGGTGAGTATTCAAAAGATGAAGAAGATTTACCTCTATTTAGATATCTCTTTATCTTTCCTACAAGGATAAGGTCATCTTCCACCTCATTAGCCAAGTCTTGAGTAATAGCAAGGTCTATGTGGCTAGCACGTCTTAGTAGAAAACTCATTTTAGGTATCTATGAGTTGATGAAGAAGCATTTAAGATTCTTAGGTGTTGGCTGAGCAATTATAGGAATCTAGTTCTTGAGCTTGTCAAACTTGGCAATGAAATCCCTCATAGGTTCATGTGGTTCCTTCTTCATATGTGTGAGTTGGACCAACAAGGCATGTGCATCTTCTGTAGTCTTGAACCTAGCTTCAAATTTAGCTTTAAGAGTGTCCCAATCAGTCACTAATTGAGCCTGTAGATGGTAGAATTAGTTTACAACAACACCTCGCAATGTGTCTAGAAATAGCCTGACTACTACATCCTCAAATTCCACACCTATCACACCACAAGCTATGCTAAAAGCTACAATGTGTTCATTAGGATGAACTCTCCCATCATCAAATAATTTGGGGAAATTCTTCCTTGAACTATGTGGTAGCTCATGTAGATGTAGAGTAAGATTGAGCGGACCAAAAGAGTTACCCCAGGGGCCTTGGACCACCATGATTTGATTATGGATAGTGGGTATGACAAATTTGGGTGGGGTATGTATAGGCAAGTCTCTGCTAATAGTAGAAAAAGAAGCTATGCCTTGTGCTGGTGACCTGGTACGAGTAGGAGGAACACTCTTGGATCATTGAACTTGAAGTTGGGGAGGGAACTAATCAAAATTTCCCTACTGCACCAACTCAAAAATAGGTTCAAAAACACCTTGGGCTCTCTAGCTTCTTGTATAGTGTGGATTTGCCAAATTTTAGAATAAAAATGGGAAAGAACTAGTCTTGCTTCAGCTTAAATCTTGAGGCTTCAAACTGCATGCTCTTTCCCCAGTGGAGTCACCAAAAACACTGTTGGGTGAATATTTTGTCAACATCTAACTGATGAGCAAAATAGGTCTCTTCAACCATAGCAAGGGAGATTGGTTAGCCAAATGTGCAGCTTTACTACATCAGAGATGGAAAAATCTCTCCTCTCATCAAGGGGAGGTTCCCTATAAATATGAGAAGCTATATATATTATATATAAGTAAAAAATAACACTCAGGGGTAGGAATACACCATCCATCTCTCTTTTTTTAGAGATGATGTTCACAAGCAAAGGAGAAAATCTTGGTGAAAACACTGAAGGCACTTCTCTTCTTTTAGAAGTGATCTTGCAGGAAACAGTAAGAATTATTTCAGGTAGTGACAAGTAACTAGTAACAAGGGCACAGTAACCAGCAAGATGAAATGGAACACAAAGTCTCCACCTCAACTACCCAAAGAGTGAAATATAAAGGGTAATGGGGGCACAAATTCATCCCAAGATCCTTTACATAGAAAGAACACTAAAAACACACTGAAGACAACTTATGACAGTGTAAAGTCTAAAAGTAACTAACTTCAGGACATCTTTTAGATTAATCTCACTAGTTCTACCTGTTAAATTAAATAAACAAGAATGCTCCTAGGAAACAAACATAAGAACAATTTCTTAAGATAACATAAGCTATAACAGTACAAAGTCTGAAAGTAACTTGCTTTTTCATTCAGATAAAGTAATATGATCTACAATCTAAGCTCAAAGTCTTAGTAACTACCTTTAAATTTGGGTAGAGTTTTGCTTCGGTAATGGAAAAGATCCCCTTTGCATAATACAAGAGATTACAATGGATAGTAGCCAAGAAAGGCTTGGCACTTTTTCCTATGGGATAGCCCACGTTGCATTTAATGCCTTGATTGTGTTTTCAGTTCTGTCTAGGGGGCCATGCTGGGAACAGTACATTCCCTTAACTATGTTATGCCCTTTCATCTTCTATGTCTCCTCCTTAGCATGAGTTGTATGGTCCTTTTCCTGATGTCTGCATAGTTGTCTATTTTTCCTTTACTTCATGGAAGAAAAATAGGCTGCATCCTTGATTTGGTGTGCTCAAATGGCCACTTGATTGACTGTTTCACCTACTAGAAATAACTCCCTTGTAGATATTTTTGATCTTTTTGTATTGTTTTATCTTCCCTGTATCAATTTGAGCTCTTGAGCTCTCTCTTCAGCTAGTCGCCTGGTTTACTTTTCAAGTTTTGCGCTATATTTGAAATTTAATAGATATTCCCTTACTTTAAATTTGACGTTCGTGAGGATGTCAATGGTTGTTGTTTTTTGGAACCATATTGAAGCATGAACCTTTGAACCTGTAAAAATTCATCGGTTCAATGGTTCAGGTGATCTTTATTGGTTCCCTTGTTCCATTTCCTACCTTTGCTCTCTAATTGAACAATCACTTTCTTGCTCTTTGGTTGAACCATCCCTTTGAACTAGTCCCTAGAATATTCCATGTTCTTTTTTTTGATTGGGGCTTGTCTTTGAACCATTGAACTTTGAACTCTTTTGGTTCAAGGTTCAATCGGTTCATTGGTTCATTCTTTGTCTCAGTGCTTCTTTTACTTTTCTAAGTCCTTTTGAAGCCTTGAAATGTTGAACCTTTGAACCCTTGAACCTATTGAACCATTTGGTTCAAGGTTTAATGGTTCAATCCTTGTTCTTTGAAGTCTCCTTTTCATCTAAGTCTTTTTGAAGTTTTTCCTTCATCTTTATCAAGCCTTAGGAACACCCTGAAGGGAAGGTGTCCCTTTAGGTCTTTGAGAAAGGTCCTTTTTGGTGGTGTTGAGAGCCCTCCGCAAGGGCACCTACCCTTCAGGGTCCTTTGGGCATCCTTTGGGTGGCCTTGATCCTTCATTTTCTTCAGACAATTTTTTCAAAGGAGATCTTCCTTTGCCTTGTCTGCTTTTCTTCGAGCTTCAAACTTTTCCTTTTCCTTTTAGGAAAAAAGTCTAAAGGAATTCCTTCAGACATTTTGTCCAAAAAATTTGCTTTGTCTTTTGCCTTGCATAAATCTGAAGGAATTCAAACTTTTCTTCCTTGTTCATTTTTCTGAAGAAAATCTCTTTGTCCACTTTTTCTCACTACCCTCTGTAAGGACACTTGGCCTTGGTTCACAGCCCTCTACAAGGGCACTTGTTCCTTCAACTTTGGGGTAGTCCTTTGAACCCTCTAATTAAACCAACTTTGGTTTAATAGTTCAATGGTTCAACCTTGCGTTTGAAGCCTCTTTTCTTATAAGTCTTTTGATCTCTTTGAACTAAATGCGTTGAACCAACCACTCATTGAACCTTTGAACCGTTGAACCTGTTGAACCTTTAAACTAAAATGGTTCAAGGTTCAACAGTTTAATGGTTCAAGCCTTCTTATTTTCATTAATTGTTTTGAAGTCATTTAACCTTGAAGTAGTTGAACTTGTTGAACTTTTTCTGAAGTGCTTAACTCTTTAAGCTTGCCGATGAACATTTTTTATTGAACTAAGGCATTAAACCAATCCTGAAATTGCCTAAGTGTTGGGAACTTGTTCTTTTGAGAGAGATCACATGTTGAATCCTTTTAACCTATTGAAATTGTTAATCCTTATACTGGAAAAGCATGAAAAATGAGGAATTTGAATCTCAGAACAAATTTTTGAGAAGAGAAGAGACTATTTTTGTCTGCAGGACCAAAATAGTTCATATGTTGTCCCAAAAATGAGTGGCAGATTTTGTGAACAACAAAACTCAAATTAATTTTATTATAACCTTGTGAATTTGAATGTGTGCTCAAATTTGGTGTAATCAAATGTTGACTAATTAAACTTGAATTATATGGGAGACCTATATTCAAGTTTGTATTATTGTGTTGCATGATGGGTAGACTTAAAGTGGAATTCAAGTTTTGATTGGTGGGGTACATGATTGATGAGTTTGAAGGTTTATTAAAAATTGGATTATTTAGATGGTGTTGTGAATGTAAATTTATATTCACATTCGTATTAGGATTACCAAAGGGATTGATTGATTGATGAGATTAAAAGTTCATAATCTCTTGATTGCTTTCCATTGCATGGATTTATGTAGGAAATATATGGCTAGTTTGAGATGATTCCTCCCATGAAATATTTTTCCATTTATATTGAGAGACTTGGGGATGAGGTTGTGAGGAAGGAAAAAGAGAATTACTACCCTTTAAATAACTTTGTGAGATTTTTTGATTGGGATTGAAATATGAAGGTTCTTTGCTTGAAATTAGATATTACAGATTATGTACATCAAATTCAGATGGGAATCTTACTCTAAAGGCCAAATCTCAAAGCAATACTTTATTTTTATTAGACATGATATACTCATCAAAGGAGGGTGGAGGTTGGATAGCTTTTGAGTTACCCTTATTTAGGTAATCCCATCATCTTCTTCTTGCTCAATTATTTTGTATTTCGACATGATGCTCTTGACCAAGGAATTGAAAGGGGTCATTACCAAAAGGATCTTCCCTTTCATTGGGAGGATTTAACATGACCATTTTCCTAGTAATAGGAATGGTTTAAAAATTTAAAATGACTCAAAGAGAAAGGATGTTTTAAATTAACAATACTAACCAAAATGTTGACTAAAAAACTTGAGTTCTTGATCTAATTATTTTAAGTTTTTGATATAAAGACTTAATTTTAGGATATGATTTAAACTCAAAAGAACTAGTTTTTAAACAAGGAATTTTTACCATGTGTTCAATACAAGGAAACAATAAACAAATTTTTAATTCTAAATAATCAAGAAATTGTAGATAAAAGTTGAAAAAGTTAGGATGAGGGTCGTGAACAACTATTGGGCCTTTTCATGTTACTAAATCATTCATACTCTTGAATATAGCTTAATATTTCAAGGAACTAACCATGAAGGATCCTTTCATTCCCATGGCCAACCAAGTCAGATTTTGAGGGTGTGTGGAATGTAGCTTCTCAGTGTTAATTAATAACTAATGCACCAAAGTCAAACAATAAAATAGGTTATCCTAGGCTTGAGGTTTAAACAAGATTATATAGGAGGGAAAACCATAAAATAAATAGATAAAGTAGATGCATGCTATTGGGTCTTATCCCAAAGTGCCCAACATATCTGTAGGGATATTAGTGTGTTGAAAATTAGAGATATCATTTTTTGAGACAAATGTTAAAACCATGGGTATTGGATCATGAACTTCCCTCATATTATGGTGTGCTTAAAATACATAATTATTTAATAAATTAAAATAAATAGATCTCAATTTATATAATCCACTGGTAAATGAGGTTTGGCCTACTACATGGTGGTTAAATTCATGGTCAATAGAGCCCTTAAAAAAGAAAATAAAAAGTGTCTAATTTTGATTTCCAAGTATCATCACGAATGTGATGCTAAAAAAAAACATACACGGGCACTACTTGGATAACACAAAAAATTATGAAAATGTTTTTGATTCCTAATTATCATCACCATTGTGACACTAAGGGAAGAGTATACACAAATTACACAATTACAAATGTAATGCTAAAATGAAATGTGATGTAATTACTAAAAGCTTTGAGATTAAAAATTGAAAGCATTAGTAAAAGAAACTAGTTTTTGTTTACCTTTTTATTATATTTGATAAGTGTTCTATAAAAAAAAGGTTAAAATGTTTAATTAGTCTTAGAGCAAGGCAATTTACAATAAAACAATCAAAAATAAAGTAGAAACTACTTCTCTATGACAAATTTTCAGTACACAAAAAGATAAGAAAGTGAGATTGTAATAAATTAAATGTAGAAAAAGATAGAATAGGGAAAGTAGAGAAAAAAAATCATGCTCATAGAACAAATTAATCTCCCTTTATGATGATTTTGATACCCACAAAGATGAATTCACTACTAGAAAATATGACTTCGCTACTATAAAGGATGATTTCACTACACAAAAAGATGAATTTGCTATACAAAAAGACAAATTCACTGCTAAGGATGAAAAAATTTCTATTTCAAAATGAATTTGTTGGTAAACATATAGATACATAACATAAAACATAGAAGGACTAATATAGTGATTTCACTACTTAGTTAAACAATTTTTCTACTAAGAATGATAATTTCTCTCTTAGACACAATAATTTTGTTGAAAAGTGTATTGATTTCACATTTTCTTGTAGCAAAGAGTTACAAAAATTTGAAAATAGAGACAGAAGTATAAGGTGAATAAAAATCTAATGACATAAAGAAAGTTGTAAAAAACACTAAAAATAAATCAAAAACATTTTTTCTATTATGGGGTTCAATTTTTTTTATTGATGTTTTTGAATTCATTGTTACATAATGGGCATACACAGTTGAGCAAGAAAACCCTAATAATAACATGTAGCTTATACCAACACTCAAAAAGACAATATTAAATTCATATGCAAATACAAATAACAAAAATCAAATGAAATATGTTGTCTAAATACAAATATGATGATCAAAAGATAAAAAGTATGATAGAAGGTCCCACCGGATGTGCTATGAATATGTGAACTAAATTTAGAAATGCTAAGAAATTAACTAATAATGTAATCTTAATCTAAGTTAAATTAAACCTAAGATAAAGCAATAAACAAATAAAATATAAAACATAAAATTAAACTTCAAATGTGCAAGCTTTCTCCATTCTAATGTAAACTTGATTTGCTCCTCGAAAATATGGTGCTCACTCTTCCAATACAAAGGAGAATGGGTTATGTTTTGGTGTAAAAGGAGTTTTTGTATGGTTTGACTCAATTTTATTTGCTTTGATTCACTTGTGAATAGAACTTTGTTAGTATAATTCAGGATTTTAATTCTAGGATTCTTGAAAATGAAGGTTTTTAAGTTTATTTATAGATTTATGGAGGAAGATCCAATGGTGGAGGATTATTTAGATTTATTAAATGATCTAAATAATCAATGGTGCTTAATAATTCCTCACCTATGATGATAAGGACTAATTAAAATGGTTGAGAAAAGTATGAGATTGATTATATGAGTTAGCAAGAATAAGTTATGTTTCTTGACAACTCGGGGGATGACTTATAGGAGGTGGAAAAAGTTATGGGTTTGGTTGGGATGAGGTAAAAAAAGGTAGGAGATGTCGGATAATGTGTAAAATCTATAATTGTTTTAAAATTCTAGTAGGATTTTTCTACAAACAAGTGCAAGCATAGGATAACTTCTTTTGTGCTCAACATTTAAACACTCAGGTGTACCCACATCAATTCACATAAGGCACAATCCCTATGCACTCACCCAAAGTACATCTGAGAAGGAACTAGGGCTCATGTTGGGATAGTTATGCCATGGTGAAAGGCTTTAAAGGGAGGGGGCTCAAGCAATGCAACATTAACTTAGATGAGGGGTAGACCCATAGGTGATAACTTATTTTAGGGTAAACCTAGGGTCATATATGTTTTCAGTGGGTGGCAAGGCTAATATGAATCAGATTATCCTCCATAATTAATAGATGTAGATTAAACTAAGTTTGGGTTCATAGGCATAGATATAATCCCACTTTGCATTTGAAATTATGTTGACATTAGGAAAATACAAAGACTCCATTAAAATGTGAAAGTAGTGAAACACATGAACTTCAAATTAGCATAACTAACCAAAATGAGACATAACACAAAGTCACTTGAAATACTATACTAACATGAGAATCAAGACAAAAACAAATGTATCTCAAATCAATACCATTACTAATTTTTCAAAGTCTAAAATAAGAGTTTAAATCAAAAACATAATATCCACAACCCATAAGTTCATAGGAAAACTTGGGAACATATAATTGGAGCTAGGGTGGCCACAAATCTCTATCTAAGCCTTAATGGCCACTAGATTAAACTCTACATGACATGCTTCAAAAATCATTCGACAAGAGCTTCATTATGATTCTCTTCTTCTTCCCCTTTTTTGGATCAAGCTCTTTATATAGGCCTTTAGGAACATCTTTACTAGGGTGGAGGATACACATGAGCATTGAGATAGAGTTATGCCATCATAACCACCAGCACCATGATCCTATGATTACCATGCTCCACTTTCCATCTATCTTCATATCTTTTTTAATGTCATAATAATCTAGTATTTGGTTAGACATCATACAGCTAAAGCATGTTTTGTGTTGCATCATTCAATTAGCTATCAAAATCATTAGGATAACTTCTTACCAAAATAACTAGATGCTCTGAGGTGGATATTAGGTTGACATGAAATCTCCATCAAACCAAAGTTAGGGGCCCAACATTACCCCAAATAAAAAACCTTAGTCTACCCTCTAACTATGCTAAAAAACTTTTAGGAGTGAAAAACTCAAGCATATTCTCCTGTAACTCTACACTAAAGTCCTCAAAGCTCTTTATGACTAGCTTGATCTCATTTGGAATGATAAAAATTTTGGTTGAAGTAGTAATGAGTGCAATTATATCTATTTTATCCCACTCCCTTTGAAAGGTTTATAGATTGGCCTATGCCTTTACCACACTTATATCTAAAATCTCCCCTTGCTCATAGGCATTAGTCTATAGGGCATGAAAGAGTTATTACAGGGTTATCTCCTAAGCCTTGATCTAATTACTCAACTCATTTACACTTACCATGATATCTATCCTTTTTGCCTTACCTATAGAGTACACCTTTGTCATTAGCTACTCCTCATCCTTTACTTCCTTCAAGCATGCATCTATCACTGAGGCCTGGTTGGAAAAGTTCAAAAATATTGCATCTATTTCTCCTTCCTTCAACTTGGAAAAAATATCCTCCACTTCTTGAAGATTATCTGATAACTCCTTATTTAGAATAATGTAGAGGTATTTCTCTTCTTCTTGTGATGGCTTAGGTTAGAGTCTTGGGAGCATCTGCTCCACTAAAACACAAATTTTATCGACCTCTAATAGGTCTAAGGTGTTGACATCGATCAATAGAGATGGATTGACCACCTCTATGTTCTCATAAAGATGTTATAGCTTAAACTTATTGGACTATGCTTCTTCTTTTGCTTCCTTGAGGAGGTTTTTTAGTTTTTGCACCTTCATTTCATTTATGAAATTTGGCACATTATTTCCATAGACATTATTATTAGTGTAGTTATAGATTGGAATATGTTCATGTCCTTAGGTTCAATAATTATATATTCATGCCCTTACTTAGTATCCTCTACTTTTTAATTTGTAGCCTTTGGTGCCTCAAATTGGGGCTCATCCATGTAATACTCTAGTGGAAATGAAAGTTACTTACACATCTTTGTCATGATGGTTTCTAGGTGCATAGCTTCATACAAGTATAGATCCTCATCCTTCCAAACCTTTTGTATTATTTCTCTAATGTTGAGATGTTTATTTCCCTTCTTATGATGGCCTTCTCCTCTATGTGTAATTCTTCCCCTTCACTGGTGCCACTGCTCTCTTCAATGCACTCATTTGAGGAGTCATTTGTCTGGTCCTTGGAGGTTGCTTCATCAAACTTCTCCTCCTCATATATTTATTCATCATGGGCCTTCTTAATGTTTATTTCAATGTTTATACCTTCAGTTCCAAGGTCACCTTGTTTATGTTGGTACTCCTCAACCATCTCTTTTTTTTACTATGAGGTGTCAACATTGCATTATTTTGGTTCAGATACCCATTCACTACTTGGGTGTGCCTTATTAGTTTCCTCTAATTTTTTTTTAGAGCCACGTGGTGCCTATTTGATTGCCTATACTTTTGTTTCTACACTTGAGGGTACTTTTGGGGACCTCTTCTCCAGTTAAAACCTATTTTATTCCTAGTCAAGTTTCCACTTTTTTTCAAGTACCAAAGCCATGTTTATATGTTCCTCACTGAGTCCCATCTTCTTCTAGGCCACTCTTTTATCCTCAATAGATTGAAGGTTTGTTGGGGATGCCTCATCTTTGGAAATCAAAGGTTTCTAATTTTTTGGGATTTTTAGCAAGGTTACACCAAAGGTAGGGCTTACCATTTTATTAGTTTTTTTAGTGTTGTGACCACACCACTTTATAAGGCCTCTTATATGTTTTCAAGTTGGAGCTCCTCTTTACCTTCCTCTATTTGTAGGATATAAGTCCCTACCCTATCTTCTTCAATATCTTCTTTTATTATAGGCACTAGGGCCACCTTTTTATCCATGTCCACAAGGGTCTTGATAGGGAATTTCATAGGTCCTTTGGTCTTTCTTAAATTCTTGATAAAAGAAGCATCCTCTTTCTTGAATGTTACATGATTCTTTGGTGTAGTTGGCATGATTATTTCCTTGGAGGTTATCTTTAGTTGTATGTAATTTTTAATTTCATCTAGTTTTTCACCTTGCTTCCTTTGAAATGACTTTGCCTAGACTTTAGGCACATATTTTACTTCATCACTAGATAGGAGGGGGTCATCATCATCTTTTTTAGGATATTTGATCTTCTTCAATAATTCCATCTCAAAGTAAAAGTTGAAAATTTTCCCATTGATTATAACCCTCTTGAGGGAATGGATGTCAGGTTTATCAATATCATCCTCCTCATCTTTGGTTACCTTAGTTTTAGGGTACAAAAATTGGTGCCTCATCATTTTCCTATATTAATCTATGGATTTGATCTAGATATCAATATGTTACACATTTGGGATCCTCTTAAGTGTTTCCATGAATTATTTGGCCAAAAATGCATAAGGCAATAAAATTTAACCTAAAATATTTCCATCAATGAGTGTTAGGTGTACCACATAGAAGTGATGCATTATGGCAAAGGTTGATGTTCCCACAAGTTGATGAGGTAGTTCTTGTGGGATGTGTCACTCCTTTACAAAGGCCTCTACATACATATTGAACCACCCCTACACTCTAGTTTTGTACTTCTATAAAAAAAATTGTTAGGGGGGGGGTAGTTTAAGTTCTTATACTTTACCACTGGGGATTTATGATTTGGTGGAAACACCCATAAGTGGTCATCATCTCCATCTAACACACCTATCTCCTCCATTACCATTAGTATAAGAATATACACTCACCAAAAGGTCTCATGCACCTAATGTCATTCTTGTGCATTCTTTATAATTTTTTCTATGATAAAGTTATAGATGTTGAAGAGTTATCCTTATGTCATATTATGGGACATTCAAAAGAAAGTTTTGCTTATGTCTGACCATTGATCACTAGGGAAAATTTTGGTACTTACTAGGTGCACTACCAATATTATGCTTGAGTCCTAAATGTATTTTATAGGGAATGCAAATACTAACTTGTAATAGCCCAGAAGCTTTGTGATCCTCTCTACTTCTACATCATCATCCATCACCTCCATTATATTTGTGCCTAAGCAAGGTATCACTATTATTTTGCTTATGTGGATTTAATAATTTCTCATGAACCATTAAATAAAATAGAAACCATCACCATGCACTCATGAGATAAGGAAATGCATCAGGTCTTATAGCTTGCTATAGCTTGGTAGCATAAATAGTTATGTTGTGACCATGGTTATCAACTTATCTCTAATAGAGACATCAAAAAGTGTGATTCCTGCTTTTGTATTTTTTCCTATGTCTACCATCAAATATTTATTTATATATTATGAATTATTGCCTATTCTTTGGTTTTATTACTTTAACTCACATACATGGGTGAAGAATACCCACTTTTCCCCCACCATGAAATCAAGTGGGCAATCCATTTTTTGGTAGGAGAGATTTATGCTCATGGTCAGATCAATCTCTATGATGTTAACTCCCTATACCATTTGTACCTCATATTTTATGATAATTGATTCTCTCATTATTTTTTCTTTCCTTTCATCCTTGTGAACTTCTAGTGCTTCTATGCTCAGTCTTTTCTTCCCCATCATGAATCTATGATTTATCAATTTTGAGAATATTTATATATTATTCCTAATTTTTTAAAGGTCTAGAATACAAAATTATTAAACAAATATGTGATAATTAATCTACTAATTTGTGTAAATTTGATTTTAATTTTGACCTTTTTAAAAATAGTAATAAGAGCTAAAAAATAAGACTTAGCTAGAAACTAATTGATACAGCTGAGACAGGCTCTGATATTCACTATGCAGGACTAGGATATTATCAAAAACTGAGATCGAACCTTTGTTTTATGATTGGATAGGAGCACTAAAAGTGAAAAAGAGTGGAACTGATAATGTATTCCACTTCTACTACTATTGTCCTAAGTATCTAAGCTTTTTGGTTTTGGTTTACCAGGTCTGTGTGACCCTGTCTATGAAATTTTGGTAGCCAAAAGTCTATAGAGCTACCAATAGAGTAGATTTTCTCTTAAAACCCTATATTTCATTTTTCTTTGACCAATTTCAAGAAATAAAAATGGGTTAGTATGTTTAAGATTGACTGAATGTGTATCCACACCCCTTATATGGGTACACCACCTACATACCAATACTCTGAAGAGGGATCAAGCCATATGTAGTTCTCCCACTTGATGTGCTTTGTGAAATAGAGTGAATTAATATGAAAAATGCTAAACTAGATTTTTTTGAGGTGGCTAGGGACTAGTATAAGGATTTGAATAAGCTTGTAAGTGTATTGGCTGACTATATGCAAAGAATAGGGAAGATTACTCAAGTAGTCTTGCTTATATTCTTGCTTGCTTACTGATATTTGCCAACCCTTTCCTAATGATCTTTAAATGGGATTTATAGATATCTATTGGTCATGGGTTGAATGTGCTTACATTAGGTTGATAATGAGAAGGATGGGGAACTAGAAGAAACTGACTATTAGGGGCAAAAATTCACTTGAACAAGAGTGCTAAAAGTAGACAAGAGTGGCACCAGTGCTATAGTCCAAGTGTGATGCTATTGTTTTAAGCTGATGGGCCCTAGAGGGATGGATTAGTCATGGAAAGAGGGGTTTGGCCTAGCTATAATCAAGTCTAGATGGCTATGGATGATTGGTAATTAGTAAAAATATGTCTATCTAGGTCATCAGAGAAAGCAAGAGGGACTTATGGTTTGGGTGTCACAAGCCACACTCAAGTTATCAATTTTTGCATTTTATATGACTACATTTGCCCCCCATTTATCAAAGTGAAATACTAGGATAAAATAAAAACATCAAGCATACCTAAACTTACCTACAAGGGTGAAGCTCATTAAGTTGTATGATGTTGGGTTTGCATAAAGAGAGCACATTGTGAAGTGCAAATTTTAAAGAGAAAACAAAGAGTAGATCAGTTCTTACTAGATATGTTATATCTAAAATAAGAATGTATAAAGCTGGGTAAGAGAGAAAGGAAAAGAAAGGAATGAATACACTGCACTAGGTAAATGAACCAAAACAAAACCTATTATGATGTTGAGTGATGCTAAGTAATGTTGGATGATGTTGTACTAAGAGTAATATCATGAATGGAGTTGAGTGCTCAATTCCCTAGAAGTGGCTCAAAAATGCAAAGGCTAGCCATTTGACTCCATCATCTCCCACTAAGTGAAGATAGGTGATCATGCATGTGTTAATCAATGTTTGGACTATGTCTAATCCCTCTAAGTATGTGGCTCAAGAATACAAAGGCTAGCTAGTCCTTTGGTTTCATCATTGCCTTATGAAGTGAAGTTATGGACTAATACTAGTATAAAATGTGTGTTATATGAGATGGCTCTTGGAGTCCATGAATGTAGTATGATTTAATAATGTTAGTGTGGATAGCCAAATGTATGCTAAAAACTAGGGCACTCTTGGCTACTTTGAAAGATGGAGATTAGGCTTGTATGAAAGCCACTCTGAAATTGGTGCACTAGGCTTATATGAAAGCCACTCTAAAATTTGTAATTTAGGCTTGTGTGAAAGCCTCTCCAAAACTATTCCAACCACTTACAGATAGAATAAAGCATGTAACTACTGAGAATTCCTAGGTAATGTTGAAATAGAAAAGAAAAAAAACAAATGTGTCATGCACATTGCTCCCAATCACTAGTGTCTAAAACATGGATTGTGATCTAGAAGTTATACCAACTACCATGTCTAAAACTGGATGTGAGAACCATCATGCCAGACATGATACCCCCTATATCTAGATTCTCTAAGCAAAATTGTACTAAAAACTACTAATTTTGAACTAGTCTAACTATGTAAAACTATAGTTGAACCTACTTTTCTGCCTACTTCTGGAAAGTCTTTTTTTTTTGGAAAAGAAAAATAAAAATGGATAGTAGTGGTACTGAAATTATTGTCTAATATTGAATCTATTAGCCTAGGCCAAATTTGGTAATTATCCTAATATTTTCACTATCTGCCTAGTCTTTTCTGACTAGTTTGATTTCTAGTTGTTGTTTTAAGTGTTCTAAAAGCTAGATTTTTTATTGTTAGTAGCTTTGATATCTGTGACAAAAACCTTGTTTATTTCCCCCTCTTATGAGGGTAGAAATGAATACTTTTTAATGACTACCCTTAGAAGAAAGAGCCCTACAAGTGTGTTATGCTACAAATATACATGATATAGTAATGGTAATCGATAAGATATCTCAAGATATAGCATGGTTTATAATGAGAGATTGTTATATCAATAGGAGTATGCCTAGATAAATGTAATAATGTAATAGAATGTGTAAGGTACTAAATTGGAATGAGAAGTCTGGTTAGTTCTTAGTTGTTATTTATTAAGGAGGTATGGAGCATGATGTCCATCATGACATCCAAGATAGAAAGATAATATATGATTGGGATCATGGCATTTCAAACAATGAGAATAAAAAAAGCAAAAAGTACACAAGGCAAGAAGCATACAAAAATGTCCAAGGGGTACAACAAATAAGGTACATGGTCACATGTCATTCAAACTAAAAAGCAAGCATACAAGGCATGTTCAAATGCTATATACACATATAATTGAAATAAATAAGGTTGGCATGAAATCCATAATCACATAGAAAAGTACAAGTAAAGTACATTGGCCAATGCCCTAAGGCACACACATGAATAAAAGTAAAGGACTTTGACAAATGTCCTAAGGCACATACATGAGATAAAATAGGAACTAAGAAATGCAAACAATCTAGCTATACTATTCAAGAAAATAAAGCATGTAATAACTAAAAATAAAATCGCATCTAACTAATCAAAGCAAGAGGGAAAGTATGTAAGACATGCTAGTACAAAAATAGGTATATGCTAAGAAATACACAAGTTCTATATACTTGTGAGTGTCGATAGAGTAATCCATGTAAGGTAGTAAGTAATGTACATCAACATGATAACTAGAGTATGTGGTATAGGAATGACAACCTGGATGGTGTAGTCATGTAGAAGATTCCCCCAGTGGGTATGTATATCAATGTGTGTCTCTAATGTCTAAGTAGGATTCCCCCTCAGTGGGTATAGTGAAGTAATTAAAGACTTGGATGTTGTCAGGATCTTGCTCACCTGCTGACTAAGATCATACAAACACGAAGAACCCTTCTGATTCTCCAAACCAGTACCCACACTTGGTACTGTGGCACTAGGAGGAACACACCATTGCTCTCTTCACTCAGAAGGAGCTTATTTGCTCTCTTACTCTCTAGCACGAGTTTACAATACAGCCCATGAGTCCATATATAGATCTCATGCTTACAATAATTAGACAATCTTAATTACAATAATTAGACATGCAACTCAAGGCTATGACTGGCCTTTAACATGCAAACTAACAGACCAAAAATAGACTCTCCAAAATCAACATGCAAACTGCATGTTCACGTACAGGCTGCCGACGTCGGCTCCTCCATGACCGATGTCGACCGACAAGTGACTAACATCAGTTGCTTCTTCACTGCACTATGATCGACATCGGCTGATCAGACTAACGTTGGTTGCCCTGCAACTCGCTTTGCAACTCTCTGCAACTCTGCATCCTTCATAACTTCTCCTGTTTTCATCCTGGTGAATCTTTTAGCTCCATAACCTAACAATCTCCCACTTGGAGATAAATAGCTGCACCTGTACCTATACCTGTACACCATCTAAATTATTCCCTGGCTTGTATCCCTCTTCAAGATCAATCCTGAAGACTAACCACCACACATCTCGTGATGCTACACCTGTCATCCAAGTAACCTGCCATATCCGAACCTACATATCCATGTAGTGAAGACCTTGACCCTGCATAACAAGAATCCTTGCTATTGATCCCTCTCAGATACCTGAGAATCTATTGAACTGCCCTCCAGTACTCCTTCCCTGAATTGGCTCCATACTTTCTGACAACTCTCACTGCTTGGGAAAACTTGGGTCTACACTAGACCTCATGTGATTTCGAACCCTGTTCTAAGCTAAGCTTGAACTATCTAGCCCTTGGTGTGCTTTATGATTCTACATCCTGCATCATGAACCCCGCCAACACCATCTTCACATCAGCTCCCACTGGAGATAAAATCTCCATGTCTCTTATGCCAAAGAATTTTGCTGCTCCCAAATCCTCCATGACATACCTCTAAACTAACCTTACCCTTAGCTCAGCAAATCCCTGTATGTACAAACCTGCTCTAAGCTCATCCTCCACATACAGTAACAAGATAATGTTGCGACCATCATCCACCTGGTAAGATAAACACAATAGTTATACTGACATTGACAAAAGCTCTACTTTGTCATCTACCTGGTACCACCTGTCAGCTCTATACTTGTAGCTTCCTCAAGACCATATACCTTGGCCTTCCATCTCACGTATCCATCCACTCTCTTCTTTAACTTGGGAATCCATTCTGTCTCTCAGTGCTTACTTCTAGCTGACAACTCCACCAACAAATACCCGTTTGATTCTTCTCCAAGGACTCACACTCCTCATCCATGCCAAGCTCCCACTGTATCTAGATTCTACCTGCATTGCCTCTTCACATCTTCCTGGTTCTTGACCATCAATAAGCAATATAAAGAAGGTGAACAATGAATATGAGGTTCACTTACCCTTTCTGACCTCCATATGGGCGTTTAAGACTTGTTGACAGCTTGTTGTCTGCCCAATATCTGTTCTAGTGACCGATCTCAGCCATCTCCCAGTCTGCTCCCGACCGATGTCAGTTTCCTGCACTAACCCTAACTGCCAACATCATCTCCCTGGCTGACGTCGGTATCCTTTCTGTTGACATCGATTCCTTCATGACCAACGTCAGTCTTCTTATTACCGATGTCAGTTACTGTATGACTGATGTCGGTACCTGTGTTCACCTGTGAGTGATAACTTTTTACCCGTGAGCTCTTCATGGATCAAAAACCTATTCAAATCAACATAGCCCTGCTCAAAATAATTCAATCCACTCAATTGATCTCTGTTCGCCATCTCCTCAATGAACACCAAGGCCTTCCAGTTCTTTAGCTTGTCAAAAACATCTATCTTCTACTTAAGAACATGCATTCCCCTCCTACATATGTGACCAAGCCTATAAAGCCACATCTCTATAACAAAAGGTGAATCATTAATATAAGTAGATAAATAAAGGATACCTACTTTCTTACCACCATCTAATTCAAGTGTATCCACTGTGAGAGTTACAGTGCATCTCTCATCACCCAAATTTCCTAAAGAAATTAGACTCATCTCCAAGACTGGTACCTGCATGACTTCCTTCACCACCCATGTGTTATCCGTCTGCAATATCAGCTTCACTTCCCCTTCATCAATAATTTGACAAGGCTCTCCAACCCCTAAATAAATCTCTCCAAAGTCTCCAAAGACATACCCATGAAAAGATGCTCTATTTTGGGCTACATGGAAAGAGGCAAAAAAATCTATAATCAAATATTCTACTTTATCCAGAGCAACTTGTGCAACATCACCTGCAACATCTACTTTTATGCGTTGATCTTCTACCGACCAACAATCTCCCTTTACCTGATCTTTCTTTCCATCAATCAGACCATTAATGCTATTCAGTTTCTCCATTCGTAGCTTACTTTCTTCTGCCATTACTATACTCCCACTCATTCTGAAACCCCTGTGAGTGACCTATAATCAACAAACACTACCAGATCTAAACCACCTGTTAGTCAACCTAACCAAAATCTCTAATACCACTTGATGGTATCAGCTCTTGAACCTACAACCAAGGCTCTGATACCACTTGTCAGGATCTTGCTCACCTACTGACTAAGATCATACAAACATGAAGAACCCTTCTGATTCTCCAAACCAGTACCCACACTTGGTACTGTGGCACTAAGAGGAACACACCATTGCTCTCTTCACTCAGAAGGAGCTTATTTTCTCTCTTACTCTCTAGCACGAGTTTACAATACAGCCCATGAGTCCATATATAGATCTCATGCTTACAATAATTAGACACGCAACTCAAGACTATGACTGGCCTTTAACATGTAAACTAACAGTCCAAAAATAGACTCTCTGGAATCAACATGCAAACTGCATGTTCACGTACAAGTTGCCAACGTCGGCTCCTCCATGACCGATGTCGACTGACAGGTGACCGACGTCAGTTGCTTCTTCATTGCACTGTGACCGACGTCGGCTGATTAGACTGATGTTGGTTGCCCTACAACTCGCTCTGCAACTCTGCATCCTCTGTAACTTCTCCTGTTTGCATCCTAGTGAAGCTTTTAGCTCCACAACCTAACAGATGTCACTGTGCACACTCAAAGGAGATCAAGTGAAGCATGGTAATGTAGATAAATTGACAAACAATAACATAAAACAAAAATGTAAGTCTAGCATAGAAGTAGAAATGTAAAGCATGGATAATGCATAAAATCAAAAAGGTTTTGGCGATTTGACATATTTTAATGTTTTTGTATTTTTAAAATGTTATGAACTATGTACAATCAATCGTATAAAGACTATGTACAAGAAATACTAAGAAACATATACAAATAAGCAAAAAGAAACTATGTATAGGTAAAATGAAGGGGAAATGATACTAACCAATGATTCTCATGTGAGACTCCCTATCATGGTCTCCTATATCAAGGAGAGGAATCATGCATGATCATGAAGAATGATGGAAATGCTAAGTCTATGGATCTGAAAGTTGTATATGTTGTAAATGCTCTAAAATCTTTGAAGTAAAAACTAAGTGTGGGTGCCATCTATAACTTTGAGAAGTGGATGAATCTATAGGACTCTTAGGGATCCGTTTGGTAGTAGGAAAATCTTTCTAAACATGTGCTCTGTGAGTAGATGCATGAGATCTCAATGATACTACCCTGTGTGTGAACATTGTAGTTGGAAGTTATCTAGAATATTGAAGATATGGAGGTGTATAATCTATCCATGCTAGTGATGGATGCCTCAACTGTGTCTAAATTATAACTAGAAGAGGAACTATAATTGGTGGAGAAACTAAAACTGGTTGCAAAACTATAATTGGTGGCAATAATAAAACTAGTGACTGCAAAATAGTAGATGGGTCTGAAGTGGGGAGTGATAACTCATATGCAAATCCACCAAATGTAACAACCTGATTAACATGAATGAATTTCACACATCTATAAATGTTATAAGGTATTGCTTGAAGTTTCTAATTCGAAGGTCAACCAAGTAACATATCAAAAACTTCTACACTAGAAACTATAGTGAATGGTTTGGCCATGTGTGTTGGACCAACTTGTAGAGGAAGTATAATCTCACCCAATGAAATCTATATGTGCCCACTGAATCTAATAATAACTATGTCCATCAAAGAAATATATTTCTCTAAGTATCCCAAATTCTTTAATAATGTCATAGTGTACATGTTTACATTAGATCCATTGTCTATGAGAACACTATGAATAGGATGATTATGAATGTAAGCTCTAGTAAAGAGTGCATGATAATCTAAATCATCCTCAATGATCTCTTTCTCTGAGAAAGAGATAGAAGGTTTGGCTGGAACTCTAGAATTGTATACACAAATCATGTTTTTCAAAGGATGTAACTCAAATAAAGGTGCCTTATATGTATTTGGTGGGGGATGTACATGATATGCATGGTGAACCCCTAATGTGTCCCCTATCTCATGTTTAGAATGCTACAAAAAAGGATCAAAGAAGATTTTCAATTCTTTATCTTGTGTTTGCTTTACCTAAGGAGGCTCAAGTGAAGTGCCAAGATCAATATGATTTCCATCTATCAAATAATGTATCTTGTGTCTCAAACTAATGCATCTATTTTTTGTATGGCTTGGTACCTTTTGAAACTCACAAAATTCATGTTGATCATATCCCTATGGAAGAGGCTTTGTTGGGTCAACTTCATAAATAGGAGGGAGAGATATGATGTTACATTCCACTAGCTATTATAAAACTTTGGCTAAAGAAACCGGTAGATTGGTAAAGGTTCAGTGAGGAAGTGTTGATAAAACTATTTGTTGAGGTGGCTCAGAAGCTACATCAATTGTTGGTTGATTTTGAATCTTGTTATAATTGACCTTGAATTTGTATGGGACTTTGCTTTTACTTTTTTTTGTTGTTTCTAAGATACTTGTGTACTTGAGTTTTCCAATTTAAATTAGTTTGACTTCTCTTTCCCTTAGTGTGTGACATAATTCAGTGAAGGAAGAGAATCTCTTGAACATAATTGATTCATGTAGAACTAGCAGAAATATCTATTTGAAGAGATCTTGTAACTCTTCATTGGCCATGGGGTTAGTTATCTTAGTTAAAATAGTCTTATATCAAAGAACATAATATGTGAGATGCTCATTTGACCTTTTTTTCTATTATGTAACTTGGGCATATGAAACCTTATCACCAACGTTAATGCTGAAATGATCTAGGAACATGTCAACTAAAGGATTGAATGCATTGACTGACTCATTCGTTAGACTATAGAACCATTGTAAAGCATAATCCTTTAGGCTTCATGGAAATATCTTGGTAAGTAACTAGTCATTTGCTACATATTCCAATCATGCTACATGAAAAGCTCCCAAATGTGTCTCTAGATCACCCTTTCCATCATATAGAGTAAGCTTGGGTTGAACAAAACCTTGTGGTAAGGGTGTAGAGGAAATGTGACATGCCAATGTTGTATGTAGTAGAGGGAAATAATCAAAAGCCTACGTAGGTCTAGAAGTACCTTGCTCAAGATGTATCACCTTGGATTGAATAGATTTTATCTCTTGCATAAGGGATAACACATTAGGAGACAAAGATGTACTAGTTGTAGCTAGTGGCATAGAGGTAGGTTGGACTACTATAGGGGGTTGTTGAGATATGGTTGCCCCTGTAGTGTCATTTGTAATTAGATGCTCTGAAGGAATGGAAGACTCAACTTGTTTAGCCTTTTTTATTTCCATGATAAATTGTAAAATAAGAGTAAGATCTCAAGGATGGTCCCAGAGTCTTTCTCAAAAACTTTGTAGGATCAAATATTTATTGAGGACAACTTCATTATTAATAATTGGTGGAAGCTGATCAAGAGTCTGATTTGGTGGATCATGAACATAGGTGTTTTTATCATCATTTTTATTCTCATATTGCTCTTTCTTGAAATTATCCTCGTTGAAATTGGTGTAATCTAGATGTGTAGAATCTATAACAGGAACCTAAGTTGGTTGTCTATCTATGATATATGGTTGAGTTACAGGAATCTAAGTGAATTCAGGAGGATTTACACTAAGTCTTGAAATTTATCTCAAAAAAGGAGATGTAAGGAACTTAGGTGACATAAGGAAATCAACTTATATAGTTGTAGAAAATATTAAATGGATATATTCTAAACAGAGAACTGGTATATGCATAAAAAGGATACAAAGCTCACAAACATGTAAGGTGATACATCAAGAAGCAATGGGACTTAGTATATTCAACTTAGGGTTTTGAAAATGATATTTTTTTAAAAAAATACTATTGATTTTTGAAATTTGAAGTGAATTCTTGAGTTAGATATGCATGTAAAAAATTAGAAATTTATTGGAAAATTTGTGATTTAAAGAGACCTAGTAGATGCCACTAGGGTTTGAAAAATGATTGTTTTGAAAATTACTATTGAATTTTTAAATTTTAATTGAATTTATGATTAAAATATGCAAGTAAAAATTTAGAAAATGATTGGAAAATTACTGGGAAAATACTAGGACCTAGTATGGGCAACTAGGGTTTGAATAGAAAATTATTTTAAAATTACTACAAAATTTTAAAATTTAATGTTAATTTTTCATTTTATTATGTAGGTAAAAAATTAGAAAAAAATTGGAAAAATTAGTAAGAAATTTACCCTAAGGTTTCTAAATTTTTTATGTGAAAATGAAGTAAGTCAGGTTCACCAAATAATTTAACAATTTTGGGAATATTGGTGCATTGTTCCTAATTTAGTTAAAGGTCTAGAATAATAAATTGGTAAATAAATATGTGATAATTAAGCTAATGATTTATGTGAATTATAATATGATTTTGACCTTTATAAAAATATTAATAAGAACTAGAAAATAAGACTTAACTAGAAACTGATGATACAGCTGAGACAAGGTCTGATATTCACTGTGTAAGACTAGGACACTATCAAAAAATAAGATTTGACCTTCATTTTATTAGTGGATAGGAGTGCCAAAATTAGATAGGAGTAGCACTTGCACTATAGTCCACCTCTATCTCTATTATCTTAAGGATATGAACTTTTTGGGTTTTTTTTGGCTACGTCTATGTGACCTTGTCTATGAAGTTTCGATAGCTGAAAGTCTATAGAACTCCCTGTAGAGAAGATTTTATCTTAAAACCCTATACTCCATTATGCTTTGACTAATTTTGAGAAAGATAGGGGGGTTAGTGTGTGTAAGATTCACTGAACATGTATCCACACCCCTTGTGTGGGCATGCTGCCTAAATGCCAATACTCTAAAGAGAGATCAAGCCATATGTACTTGGACAAGAGTGTCAAAAATGGACAAGAGTGGCACTGATGCTATAGTCCAAGTGTGGTGCTATTGTTCTAAGCTAATGAGGCATGGGGGGATAGATTAATCATGTAAAAAGGGGTTTGGCCTAGCTGGGATCAAGTCTGGAAGGATATGGTTGATTAGGAATCAATAAAAAGATGCCTATGTGGGTCATAAGAGCAAGCAAGAGGGACCTATGGTTTGGGTGTCATAAGCCACAATCTAGTTACCATTTTTGGCATTTTATATGACTACAATCTACTAGATTTAAAGTGCAACTTATTGACCCTATCAAAGCCCACAATGGTTCTTAGTCTGCTTCATATATGTGGGAAATGTGATTGCATTTTTAGCTTTTGAGATTCCTACCCATTTAATGATAGACTAGTTATCTTGTCAAAACCTCTACTTTCTCACTTCTCCTTCAAATTTGGTATGTTTACGTCCTCTTCACCTTAGGATGAGACACATTCTCATGTTCTCTCTTTTACTCACACTTAGAAAGGTTGTGTGGAACTCATTTTCTCTATGATAGCTTTGACTCCTTGTTCTAATCTTTTGAAAGTAATAAGTAAACTGCCTACCTCTGCCAAATTTGGTTTTATACTATATGCTCATCTACCAAATTGATGGTTGACATTATTGTGATCTGAAAAATCCATTAAAATTCATGAAATATACTAAAATCCAATGCCATCTACTCATTAATGTGGATCTTATTTTTTATACCATCATTTTATAACATTAACTCTTTTAACAGTTTCTTTGGGGAAGTGACATGCAATTCAAATAGTCACTTCCCATCAAATTTTGGGTGGGTGCCATCTATAAAAATTGTCACTTCTTTGTGATTTTTTCATCTTTTCATGACCCTTGACTTCCTTCTGATTATCAAGGTGCAGTGCTTCACATGCACGTGATTTAGCCTCTCAAGTTTCATCTCTTCTCTGGTGTTGTGCTTCCTTTCAAGTGTGCCTCATTACCTTGGTCAATTTATCTACACTTTACTATCTATTGCTTTGGCCTCTCCTAATCCATATAAATACTTATGTTAGTCCTCCAATGCCTTATTTTATCCTCTTGGTCTTTTATGCATGAATGCCTTCATGTGTGATTTACTCATCAAATAGTATTTATAATTCAAGTAGCCTGGTAGACTTACCATGCACCCAAAAACATAGGTGTCTGACCAATGGGTGCTTAAAATTTGACCAAACTCGACTCACCTAAATGAATTTATGTGAGTGAAAAGGCTATGAATGTTCTACTTGAAAGTGACATGCTTATTCAAACAACATAAAAGAACCAAAACATTAGGAAAATATTTGACTCATGCCAATTTTATTATGGTCATAATAAAAAGTGGTTGACTTTTAACTAGAAAGCCAGTAATAGAGGTTACAAGTGCCATTCTATTGATGGTATAATTTTAATATATTACTATTGAAATACCCTTGAAGTATTTCACTAGCCAATATGCATAGTTTTCATGCACCAGTCTCCAAGATGTTGTGGATTATATAAGGTCCCATCCATCTGATCTACAATTCGTTTGGGTGGCTTAGGTACTTAAAATCATATAAGAGAACCAATGCACCTTTTGTAAACACCTTACCCTTGATATTCTTATCATACCATGTATGTTGGTGGGCCTTCTCTATCTATTATCTCTAGTGTGCTTGGGCACGTGTCTCATCTAGCCTCTCCAAATCTTTTAGACATGCGATTAATGACTCTTGGTCATCCAATCGACCAATATGTAAGATGTGCAATGAAGTAACTAAGAACTCCATAAGTAAAATGGCCTATATGCCAAACATCATTTAAAATGGTATAGGCTTGTTCAGGTGCTTGTATGTCATGCAATAGGCCCATAACATAGCTAACATGCAGTCATCCCAATCTTTGTGATGAACATCATAGTTTTTTGTTAAGCATGTCCCTAGTATTTTATTGAATGCTTCTATAGTGTCATTATCTTGGGGGTGGTAGGGTGTTATTTTATGGTGTGCCACCATATACTTGGACAATAGAATCTAAGCTATTTCATTGATGAAATGTGTGCCACGGTTATTCTTCAAGTTGAGTGGGCACCCACACCTACTAATTATGTTTTCTCAAATGAATCTTGTTGTCATCAAGAATATAAAGTATTTTATTGGTGCTGATTCTACCCACCTAGAAAAATAATATATAAAAACTAGAGTGGACCTTGTATTTATTCACCTCATAGTAGGAATAATAGGCCCAAAAAAATTAATGGCCTATTTTTCTAATGGTGCTTGTGCAAGGATGGGGATGAGGAGCATCTCATCCCAATATTTTTATTTTCTTGTTCACTAGCAAACATCACACTTTCTTGCATATTATTTGTCATCATTAAACATAGTTGGCCACCACAAGCACAATTGTATAACTTTTTACATTATATCATCTCTAGCACAGTAGCTTCCAACAACCCCATCATGCACTTCTTGCAGTTCTTGGTCTTGTTTGTGATCTAGGACAAATTGGTGTATGGTCTTGTCATGGCCCAATTTATAAAGTTCCCCACCAATGAGTTCAAATGGGGTAGTGTGAACCATGATCTACTTCTTTTCTTTAATTTTCATAGCTTGAGGCATAGATCCAGAGGTCAAAAATACTATAATATTTGTTAAATCTTATTGGACATGTTAGATCCTATAGATTTATGCATCGATCATATCATCTTCAATTGGTGCTGCCACATCTCCAAAGTTGATAGGGAAAGATGGTCTTGACCCAATTTTTACTTTCCAATCTTGACTAATATATAAAATTGGAAATCTTGGAATAATATGATCCATAATCAAATACATCTATGCAAAATGAGCTTATTCACTACTAATTTAAGTGCTTCATGATAAATAAATAAATAAGATAAATGGGATCACTAGAAAATTGTTTCTAAAATTATGTAGGGTGTAAACCATGGAAAGTACTTCACACTCAGTCATGGTGTAATTTTTTTCTACTTTGATCAATTTTTTCTTGTAAAATAAATAAGATAATGCATTTTCCCTACTCCTAGTTGTGTTATAATTATCTCGATTTTAGTACTAGAGGCATCAATGTGGACATGGAATGATTTCACCCAGTTAGATAATATTAGTAATGGTGTACTTATCAACTTTATATTTAGGGTCTCAAAATCATCTTGCTACACCATGCCCTAATAGAATTGGCTATCCTTATGTAATAGTTCCTCTAGCAGAACCACAATCCTAGCATGATTCCTTATAAACTTCCTATAATATCTGTAAGGCATGGATGTCTTTTTGCATTGATGGTGTTTTAAGTTAAAGGATGGTTTAAATTTTGGTTGGATCAATGAGTAGACCATATTTATAGACAATGTGCCTGAGTAATGTGCCAAATGACATTGAAAAAATACACTTCTTGATATTCAAAGAGATTTGTAACTATCGACACCTTTCAAACATTAAGCACAATTTTTCATAGTGATATTTTACCAATCCATACACTACCCAATCATCTAAAAACACTTGGAAGAACTTGTGAATAAATTTTTTGAATGCAGTGATCACCACTTGGGAGAAAACTACTGGAGCATTCTTCATTCCTAAAGATATCACATTATATGTTAAACATCCCCACTCGATCGTAAATGTGGTTTTCATCCTGTCATCTTCCTTGATGTATACTTGATGGTAACCTGAAAATCCATCAGTAAATGTGTATATTTCAAATCTTACAACACCTCTCAATACTTTATTCATGAATGGATTTGGGAAGGGGTCGATCACATAAGTGGCAATCAACATCTTATAGTCAACATAAATTTAAATGTGCTGATCCTTTTTGATGTTGATGACCATGGGTCTGACCATTCAAAATCTTACACTGGGTAAATAACTCCTATGGCTAGCATGACATCGATCTCAGTTTTGACCTTAGTATGAAGATTTGGGTTCATTCTTTAGGGTCATTACTTTACTGGTCTCATACCATTAACTAGTTTGATGCTCATCTTACCAATGGATGGGTGACATATTTCATATCCTTATAGTTTTTTGGGAACAAGTCTTAGAATCATTTCAATAGATCAATAATACATGCTAGTTATGCATCAGAGCAATATGCACCCAGAGTGGCATTTTTGAGTTCCCCCTCTAAGCTAATATTTAAATTGGTATTTTTTAATAGTGCCTAGTAATTTTCATACTTATCCTAGTGTTAATCCATGGCCTATCTACTACCCTCAGTTATCTCTAATCAAATATGGGTAGGGTCTTCTTCTTCTGAGGTGCCATACTCAACTTGGTGAATTAACTTCTTATCTCTAGCCAAATTCTTCTAGTTATACACTTTCCAAGTGGCACCATTTTCATCACTAGAGTCATTATTAATATTTTTTTTTCTTCAGAGAAGGATGGGAGTGCTAACCTTTTTTTACCCAGCATGTCCCTTAGGTGCTCTTCTAATATTTGTTAGTTCAAGAGTTTGTGAGGAAAAGGAGAAGGTATAAATAAACCACTCCTTAAGTGAATCCTAATCTATTATTTCGGGGCACATATCATTTACTATATACCACACTCATCCTGATGTTTTTAAGATTCTATAGAAGGTGTGCACCTAGAGATTTCTTAGGGTGTCTCCACCATAAATATTCCATGTTTTTTCATAAATTCGTACATGTGCTATGGGATCAAATTCATCGAAGTAGGCTAAAATGTCTAGGTCTTCATTGCTTTTTCCAAATATGGTGAAAATAAATATCTTGACATCCTACCAAGTTGGAAAGTTAGGCTTATTCATTACCCACAAATGAGCAGTAGTGATTTTCAATGTGTACACTAGTGCACCCATTCTATCCACCTCCTTTGGTAAGCATGATTCAATGTCTCAAACATAGTCTTCTACATGATTACCTCCTTCATACCTTGGGAGTACATCAAGCTTGCCCTTACTGATGTGCAAAACTCTTTTTTTCCTTTGCTTGGTTTAAAGGATCTATCTTTTAGGATCAAAATTAATCTATATCCATCCTATCTTTACCATATTTTACACCATCACTCATACCAAGTGGCACCATCAACTAGTTATATCATATGCTTCCTTAATTCCTCTATCGCAAACAACATTTTTGGTGTTTAAGGCTAACTATTCATCCTCCAAATAGAGGATTCCTTGATTGTTTGGCTCTAGGGTCTTAGTGCCTTATGTTGTGATGTTATAGATATGGTTGATTTCATCTTCAATATCCACACTCCTGACAAAGTAGGGTCCTTGGTCATTTATAAGAGGTATGACTCTCTCCTTTCTATTCTCAAAGGTCATGTAGCACCTTTTAAATTGTATATCTACATTGTCACATAACACCATGGTCTTCTCAAAAGTTTTGAATAGTTGTCTTGCTTTGCTAACTCTATTACTTCAAAGTTAGCCTAGAATTTGATGCCCATGATATCAACAACTACATTTTTCAAAATCTCATTAGGTTGCACCTATTTTTTATTGGACATGAAGAGCATATGAGGGGAAGTTATCAAACCTGGTCTAGCCATTTTATCCAAAGCATTCTTTGTCAAGATGGTGACCTTGGTGCCCGTGTATACAAGAACTTCATAATAGACTAGCCATCAATAGTGGCATCCATCAAAGTTCTTGGTCATATTCAACATTTTGAGTGTGGTAGACTTCTCATACCCTCTCCATACATAGTATGATGACCTTGACTTGATTTTAACCCACATTTTTTAGGAGTAAGTTCTTCAATACAAGTAGTATACCCTCGATTTGTATTTGACATAGGATCTCAATCAATTTTTGTACTTCAGCCTCTCATTTATTCCACTTCTTTTAGACCATGCCAATTTGTGCTTCTAGGTCCTATGCTAATTAGATCTCCCATTACAAAGTTTGGATTATGCTCATAGCCTCTTGTAGTACATTCTTATGACACATTAGGTCTAGATAAGGTGCAAATTTTGGTTCAGGTTACTTTATGCATTCATTTTGACCCTTATCCCCATATTTGAGGTGTAACTCAGGTACTAACATAGTTAGAGGCTGAGTGGTGAGCCCATTTCAAGTAGTTTCCTAAACCTTAACTTCCACTGTGTGTGTAGGTTGTAACTTTTGGGTCTACTTTTCCATCTTTTGCTCCTATTTGATCATCCTTGTGCCCTTGTCTATACTAGACCTTCTTCGGGTCAACTTTTTGTAAAGCTCTAGGTAGTCTTCAACCTTATGCGGCTTTTTACAATACCCATAACTGGGATGTGTGGGGCAGTCATGTTGATAATGTTATATTGATCCACATTGATAACATGAGTGTGATGGGAACCTTCTACGACCACATCCTCTACCTCACCCTCTAGCACCTCACTACATCTTGAAGCCTACATTCTATAGCCATCTTTCCCTTGGTTTAATTTCCCTCCCATAGCTACTATAGACCTATTGCATACCCCTTTCCATGTTGGGCCCCTAAATTTGGTTTGTTGGAGTTTTCATGCCAACCTAATATCCATCTCAACACATCTAGTTATTTTGGCAAGTAATTAGCCTAATAGTTTTGATAACAGCTAGAGGATGTAGTGTAAAACATGCACCAACTCATTGATGGCTAACCAACCCCTAGATTATCAAGACATCAATAAAGATCTGAAGATAGATAGAAAGTGGAGTGTGGGAATCGTAGGATCATGGAACTAGTGGTTATGATGGTAGAACTCCAGCTTAGTTCTCACATGTAGCCTCCAACCTAGCAAAGATGCTCTTGAAAGGCTATATATAGAGTTCAAGATAGAAAAGGAAAAAAAGAGAATTATAGTGATGTTCTGGCAGAATGACTTTGGAATCATTCCTTGTAGATTTTACTCTAGTGGCGATTAAGGCTTATAGATAATGGAGGCCAACTTGGCTCTAATTGTATGTGCCCAAGTTTGCTTGTGAGCTTATGGGTTATGGATAGTATATTTTGAATTTAAACTCTTATTATGTAGTTTGAAAAATTAGTAATGGTATTGATTTGAAATACGTTTTGGTTTGTCTTGATTTACATGTTAGTAGAGTATTGCAAGTGAGTTTATGTTATGTCACATTTTGTTTAGTTATGTTGATCCGAAGTTCATGTGTTTCACTAGTTTCATATTTTAATAGTCTCTATATTTTCCTGACTTCAACGTCATTCCACATGAAAATTGGGATTAAATATATGCCCTTGAACCCAACCTTAGTTAAATCTAGATATGTTAAGTATGGATGATAATGTGATTCATATTAGCCTCATGACCCACTCAGAGTCTATATGCCCCTGGGCTTACCCCAAAATAGGCATGTGCCTATGGTTTTATCCCTTAGCTAAGTTAATGTTGAATTATTTGATCCCCATCCCTTTAACGCCTCATGTCATGGCACTTGGTTCCTTCCCAACTATGCTTTGGGTGAGCACATAGGGCATGTACCTTATGTGAATTGATTCTAAGACAGTCAAGTATTTAAATGTTGAGAACAAAATAAGTTATCCTATGTTTTCTCTTATTTCTAGTAAACTCTTACTAGACTTTTACAGCATTTTGGTTCCATTGTTGGGACTCTATTGAATTTTATTACTATAATGGTGCGATAGGATGATTTACCAGCTTTCTCTCAAGAACATTGAGTGTTGGGTGCACCAAGTGGAAAATAGTTTTACATAGAGGCATACAACCTTAAAAGGATAAAATCCAAAAAATTGAGTTTAGGACAACCTATATGATGCTTTGTATAAGGTCTTTTTCTGTGAGTTACCTGAGCATGTGTACAAGTGGTTGGCTACATATTCAACCCATAGAAAAAGATGTTATGGATGGTGCTACAAGCGGACAAAGGAGCACCTAAAGAAGCTTGGGACCCTAAATGTTCCCTGGACTTGAGCGGTGGATAAATGGTGGAAATGAGATCTAAATAGCTATGCTCTTGAGTTCACAGTATCAACTTATTTGTGCCTTGAAGAAGCAGAGTACTAGTTCTTATGCGACCCTAGAGGCATGTATGTGGAGGAGTTTATCATAGATCCTAAGAAGCTAATGGTTGATTACTATTTTGAAATTTTGGAAATGGAAGGATAAAATCCTTTTGCCTATGAGATATGGAAAGGGGAAGAGGGAGATGTGTAGGTGAGGCATGATGGAAGGGGATGAGCCAATTGGCCCCTGATAACTTAGAAGCCAAGCTTATAATAAGAGATAATGCTGACTGATAGAGGATCTAAAACATGGAAGCGCTAAGAGGACCCGTAGTAAATGGAAAGAGCATGGGGAAGGATCTATTTGAAAAATAGAAGTATAAAGATGAGAGGTTTAATGAATTGATGGACCGCTCTCGACACTTGATAAGTGTGTAATTTGTTGAGTTCTTATAGAATTTGGTGAGTGAATATATGCTTGATGTGCCTAACCCCTTTAAACCTATAACACATGCTCATGCATTGGATCCCCCACTTGAAGATAGTATAAAATTAATTATTGACCCTAACAATGCCTCAGATCATAGACATTTTTCATATTTAGATTGTAACTTTGTTATTGAATAGAGTATTCCATACAAGGAGATGATCGCAACTATCTCTAGTCTATTGAACACAAGCTCACCATAATAGAACTTAAAAATGAATGTACTAACACAATTGATGTCATCAATTCAAGGTGGAAAACATCCCATAGGAAGTGGTTTGGCACCATAAATAAGTAGTATAGTACTGACAACATAGATTATGTGAATAGTAACGATGGGACCAATGCCTACCCAGGGATAGAGGCATTGGAGGAAACCCATCGAGAGGAGGAAGTAACATCCATGGTGGAACAGGACCACTACCAAGAGGGAAAACATTGGAGGGATAAGTAACACAAGTACCATCTGCACCCTCGAAACACATCTACTACAAAATGGCTATGCACATCCCATAGTATTGTGACATGGAAAATGTTGTAGAACATGTGTTGAAGTGTGAATTATAGTGGTGTGCATGAGGCATAACCCTATTAGAGAACAAGGCTACTTAGTTTGCAACCACTTTACTTAATCATGCCCACACATAGTATAGAAAGTTTGATCCCAACCAGGCCATGATTGACTATGATATCTTGAAGGATGCATTCCTAAAGGATTTTGACATCCTGGAGTTTGAATAGTAGAGCATCATCTCACTAGAAAAAATTACCCAAGGACTCACAAAGAGAGTGTGCTTGTACGATGCATAGTTTAAAACTCTCTTATTAAAGTTGACATATGATATTCACCCTTCTCAACATGCAAAATGAATTTTTGGAGGGTTGTTTATGCCATTCTGAAGGGCATTTTCCATGAAGACTTTTACTGACCCTTAAGAAGTACTTGAAGTCATGCTTAGAGACAAGGTAGTCAAAAGTGCATACAGCAAGATCAACACATTTATGGAGGCACATATTACATCTATGACATCCCAGCTCTAAAAGCTTACTATTATCTCTACGCATGACACTCGAAGTGGATTATGGTGCACCCATTGCAAAGTAGAAAGCCATAATAGAACTAACTACTCGTGGAGGAATGTGCACACTTTGATTATAAGTTACAAAGTCTGTTGAGAAGCTCACGACATGCAAAAATTCTCTCTATTGTAGTACACCAACCAAGTCAACACAACAGTCTATTATCATTTGTGCGATGCCTACACCCATAACATTGTTGAATGTTAAATGATTGATGAAATACACAAAAACTCCATCAAACCAAAGTTAAGGGCCCAACAGAATTTTATATTTAAAATAAGGATTTAAAGTGTGCATAAGTAACTAATTTGATTTATTAAATTATTTGAATTTGGAAGGAGATGTGATGATTTTTTTTAAGAAGAATTATTAATAGATTTTAAGTCCATTTCAATACTAAATGAAATTAAATATCTATAATAACCAAAACATACAAAAAAAAGTGCCAAATAAAAATTTAATGTAAATTGATATTTCTAAACACACAAATACTTTAAAACAATATAATTATAAAATTAATAATTTCTTTGATAAAAATTAAATGTTTATAATTAAAAAATATTATAAAGTATTCTTTTAATTTTTTTTAAAAAAAATATGTTTGCTAGAGTATGGAAAGTCGTGGGTTTGCCTTTTTATCTTACTGATATTAATAAAAAATTTCACTCTTCAATAATTTCAAACTTAGGTTGATGTAGGCTCCCTATTTATGCTATTAACACATTTTTTTATTACACACTTGTGTTAACAGTGAATTTAGTCAACTATACTTTCACATATGCATGGTTTATGATTATTTTCTAATAATAACTAAACATGTGCATGATTTATGATTATTTTTTAAGGATAATAACAAGCTTACTTATTTTGAAATATAATTTTATGGTGGAAACGCACTTCAATTTATTATCTTGTTACTTATCGTGTATTTCCTGGTTTATTAAGTTTTGTAGCATTATTTTTTTTTAAGTAAAATTTTCTAAATTTTAATTAACCAATAAAAAATTTCTTTATCACTTACATTGAAAATTTTGTACATGTTGAACATTCTACACAGTTTATTATTGTGAAGCATAATGAGTAAATAATTGACATATATAATTGAAATTCACCTAAATAAGATAAATTCAGTGTGATGTTTATTACAATTAATATGTAAAATGATACACATTTAATTTATGAATATAAGAGGTAGATAAAGGTATTGTAATTGAAAGAAAATAAATTTAAAATTGGTATTTTAATAAATATGAAATAATTAATATAAATTTAATATTATAAGGTGAAGATAAATATGAAATATTTTAATATAAGTTTTATATATATTAAAATTATTTTATATTATTTTTTTTACCATGTGTTTTTTTATGTTAATAAGTGTTGATAGTTTAATTTTTGTTTCCTCTTCTTTATAATTAGAGTTATCCTTCTTTGTATATGTTGGTATGTTGCTTTTGATATCATGAATAATAATCAAAATTGAATTTATCATAACCCATTTAAGGGTTCCAAACCCATCTCAAGTGTATAGTTCAAAAAATTTTATAACAAAAAATATAAAAGTCATAATTGAATTTTTAGTTTTTTTAAACAAATTTCAAAATAAGGACTATTTTATCTAATAGTCATCAAATATTTCTCACTACTAGCAACTAATTAGGTATCAATGGATTATATTGGTAAATTATGAATATTGAATCGAGTATGACAAACAATTTCAAAACTTGAAACGAATAAGAGTTTTAAATGATGGGGGAGATTCTCCTTCCACTCCATGTCTTGAAAATGCTTACATGAAAATATGAACTGTGGATGGTGCTAGTTAAAGTTTATAATTGTCTATTAAATTTCAAATTTTTGTTTTATTTTAGATCTTCCTTCTAACAATCATTTGTATTGATTCGTGAATTCTTTTATCTCTATAGTTTTTATGGCAAGTAAGAATTTGGGATTAGGGAGTAAGAAGGCAACAACAATTAAAGTGGCATTCATTGTAGAGATATATATCTTGTAAAAAATGGGTACAACAACATAATCTCTCACTTCATATCCAAAGACACATTACTATTCAAGACAACACAACCTGATAAGTATTGCCTCCCTCTCCCTCTATGCCAAATATGGAAACAAATGGGTTTTTCCTATTATTTTATTTTGACTTTGAGATTAACATTTGCATTTGTGTGGGTCTAATTTTCAAAATTTTCATTTTCATGCCCCTAAAAGTATGCCTAGTTTGGTGGACATGGTTGATAACTACATAAGTTTGAAAGAGCAAAGAATAAATTCAAGATGTTAAAAGGCTATAATATATCAAATCTTATTTGGCATGTAAGATATTATGTATGTGTACCACTTTAGAGGGATGATTTCACCATGTGCCAATGCCACTCTAGTGTCAACACTCCCTATTCCATCATGTTATTTATTTCTCTATATTATTTTACACCCCTCATTAGTGTGTACATGGCATCAAATTTACTAAAGAACAAACCTTTTGTCATTGCATGGCCTTATGGAATCCCATATGCCTCTCCATCTACTTCTACTACAATCATTGCTAAGAAATCTTGCCTTGCTATAGATCCTTTTAACCCACCTTATGGCTAAAGTAAATATGTGTGTGTTTGAACTATTTACAATGTTTTTCTTATGAAGAGATAAACATAGTTTCATTCATATTAACAAGATAGATCCCAAATATTTAAAATGTTAGATTACCATTGAGATGTATCAATGGTTCTAAAATTCATTTCCAAAATGTCCCTTATGAAGAAACTAAAAACACAAGGGTATAACTCGAGCCATGTTGGTATAAACATAGATAAATGAACTTAAATGGACAAAATCCACTTGGGAGCTTCTATAAACTAAACATGGAGCAAAATAAGAAAAATCTTAAAATCATAGTTTCATAGGAAGCCAATAATCAACAAGCTATAGAACCTCATAAGACATATGGAACACTCTAGATAATGCTTGATCACATGAAAGTATTATTACTCTAGTCCTTGGATTTAATCTGCATTTTTTTCAACTTTGCGCTATTTGCTCAATCCATCAACTTATATAGCACACTCATTACATATTACCTTGAGCATTTTTATGTATAGCATATTCTTTATTTAACAACATAACTTGAATAGTGTGACATAATTTTTTTAGTTATCATGAGGATGCTAAGTTGAGAAAACATGGTTTAGGGGATTGTTGTCATCCTCCTCAAATTGATTGGGGCCTCTCTTAGTGGGACTTGACTGCTATGCCATTGTCTATGCAATCTCCTCAACACTTAGCTCTATGTTGTGTTGTGCCCCAACTAATCAAATTGCTACTCTTTGTCCATCTTCTACTTTTGTTTGTCCCTGAATTCTACTTTTAGAGTATTTGTAGTCTTAAATTTTTTACTATTTGACCCAGGATCCATCTTTTTTATTCTTCTATGTTTTATTTCTCTATTTATTAGATTCTACCTTGACTTCCCTTGCCTCTCCGCTCACCCCCAATTATTTATACCATTAATTAATTCACACAAAATTCCAACACATCCTCTCTAAAAATGCGATAAGTTGTTTACAAGGTTGTCAAAGCTAGATTTTTGTGTCTACCATAACTGCTATGTAGAATGCAAACATAAGTACACCTACTGACAAAACTTCATTAGGATAGGCTTGACATGACTTGATCATACGAAATAGATTCACATGATACAATATAAAAGCAGCTTTGGAGTCTTGTACCTATGGAGTCTTACAATGCCAGAGTCCTATATAAAATGAAAATTTTGTCAAATATTTAAATAGAACAAACATAAAATACACAAAACTTACAAAAATTATAAAACGATAAAACTTCATTAACATATTCATATGATGACATTTATATCTATACATAAAAATCTCATACAACATAAGAAATTATTCCTATCAACAAACCCCTACATTCTCTTATTAATCTCTATCAAACTTCCTAGAATCTCTCAAATACGAGATTATTCATATCACCAAACCCCTACATTTTCTCATGCTTCATAAAATCTGTCATTGTTAGTTATGAATGAATTTCTTTCTACAATTCATTCAAAACACACACACACACATATATTTAATATTATAATTAATGTCTCACTACAATATGAACATTAAATTTTTTTTCTCTTAATATTAAAACTGATCTAAATTAAAAATAATATTATATTTAATATAGTTTTAATTATATATATTTAATTTATCTATTTTTTCAAATACAATTATTTTTTACAATTTTTTATCATTAAAAATTGAATGAATAACTACCACAATTAAATTTTAAAAAATATATATACTTAATTAACCCATATCGTCTTAATAGAACTTTCTTTTACAACTTTTCATCATACAAAAGTCGTTATGGATAGATACCACAATTAAGTTGAATGGTTCCTGATTTTGGATCCAACTTCCGTTCAAATTTGATTCCTGGACGGCAAAGCTGACACAACGAATGTGACATGCGAGACGTTTTGCCGTCATTGTGGAATACGAGGCGCTGTAGGGACCACCCAAGTTCCCGTGGAAATTTCAACTCCCCGTGGAAATGGGTACTTTCTAGATTTTCACAAGAGACTTTTGACGCGCGTAGCCATGAATCATCAATCAATCTAGAAGCATGGACCCAATGCCGCTCCATGATCTCACTAATTTTACCAAATGCAGCTCCCAACGTTTCTCCATTTAAACCCTATATGAACCCCACCCGCTGCTTAGACTTGAACCCGATTTTGTACTTTATTAAAATTGCCTGTTAGATCTGCTACTCTTTTCACAGCATCTCTCTCGAACTAATGGCGGCCAAGGGAGAAGATATCAGCAGCAAGTATGTTAAAAACACAATCAGAGCCTTTTCCTTCAAAGTTTATTGGCAAATTGCATTATTGACATGTGATAAGTGTTTGCAGATGGTGGACGAGCGAGACGGTGGTTGTTGTCACAGGAGCAAACAAAGGCATAGGTTTTGAAATCGTCCGTCAATTAGCTGAAAATGGTTTGAGAGTTGTGCTCACTGCAAGAGACGCTAATAGAGGATTGACGGCCACCAAAAGCCTTAATGATGAGGGCCTTCATAATGTGGTGTTCCGTGAGCTGGATATACAGAACCCCCACAGCATTTCAGAATTTGCCATTTGGTTGAAGGATAACTATGGCGGCCTCGACATCCTGGTAAGCCTAAGATTACAGCCATGTCAGTCGAATGAAAGGAGTGTTTTTTTTTTTTGGGGGGGGCTAATTTTCACATCGGATTAACTGTTGATGGGGTTTTGCAGGTTAACAACGCAGGTGTATTTGGGGTCACTATAGATCATACGGCTGCCTTCAAAGCTATCCAAAATTTTAAAGGGGGAGACCATATATACGTAAGAATTTAATTTTCACCGATTCAATACCAGATTCATATGCGATTACAAACGTAATGTTTTCTTGCGGTCTTTCTGTCCATGTTCAGAACGATGTGGATTTTGCAAAATCATTCAAAACAGACTACCAGATGGCCAAGGAGTGTATTGATATAAATTATTACGGCACGAAAAGAATGATTGATACAATGATGCCGCTGCTCCGACCAGAGGGTCGAATTGTGAATTTGTCATCAGAGGGCGGACTGCTACGGGTAAATTAATATAACCAATCTTCTAATCACGCATCTGTTGTATTAATATTTGCTACGCAATTAATTATGGGGGACGGGGGTCTAACTGTGGTCCATTACAGTTTCTGAAGAACGATTCCCTTGCAAAGGAGCTTTCCGACGATTCGAAAATATCAGAGGAATTAATCGAAAACATGATTGAAACGTTTTTGGCGGATATGAAGAGCGGTGATATGGAAGGAAAGGGTTGGCCCATTTTTTCACCTCCATATTGTGTATCAAAGATTGCTTTGAATACGTATAGCCGTGTGCTCGCTCAGAAAATCTCAAGCGGAGAACAGGGGAAGAAGATTTACATAAATAATGTGCATCCTGGAGTAGTTCAGACGGATATGAGCGGTAACACCGGAGAGTTAACAGCCTCGCAAGGAGCAGAGTATGTTGTAATTGTAGCTCTGTTGCCACCGGGTGGACCTTCTGGTGGGTTTTATTTCATGAAAGAGCCCCATTCATTTTTCTGAGTTATGTAGGTTTTTTTTAACAATAAATGTGCTAGTAAACACTGATAAACATGAGTTTCTCCGACTCGGGGAGATGTGAGAACCCCAAATTTATATATCCATGGCTATTATAATTTTTCTTCTCTATTTTGAAGCGATGAGAATTGCCTTTTTTCTTTTCTTTAATGAGATAGTTACTATTTCCACATTCCATGGATGGGAATATTTTTGGTTTAAATCGCTTGACAAATTTTAAATCAATGTGTTGGTTTAGGTTTCTTGAATCATAATGGAAAAAATAGTACGATAAGATAATTGACTTGTTTTTTAATTTGAAGATGTTAATAATAAAGTGTTTTTTCTTCAAATAATATGTTAAAGATAGTAGACTTGTTTTTCTATTTGAAGATGTTACCAATGAGGTGTTACTTTTCTTCAAATAATATGATAAGATGGTAGACTTGTTTTTCTATTTCAAAATGGTAGTAATGAGACGCTGTGTTGTAAGGTAATTGTGAAATTAAATATTAAAAAAGAGACATTTAAACCATCATCAAAATGAGTGAAAATAGTATTCTAAGATAATACACTTTTTTCTAAAATTAAAGATGCTAGCAATTTAGCCTTATGATGCAGGGTAGTTGTGAAATTAAATATTAAAAAAGATACATTTATTAAGACACTATTAAATAAGGGAATGAATTATTAATTTATTGGAAATTTATTATCCTTATTAGTCTCGAAAGGATAGTAGAAATTTATTATCCTTATTAGTCTCGAAAGGATAACTCCAGTTAACATTTATTCTAATCTATAATTAAATAAATATTTTTCAACCAATCAAATGTCATCATTTTACGTGTTTTGAAATATGTGAATCTTTTTCATACATAAGTTGCATTTTTAACTCAACATAAAAAATATTATTTTTTGTGTATTGATTGGTTGTAAAGTTTGTATGTTATAATTGTTTTCATGGAACCAAGACAATGAAGATAAATAAAAAATAAAAAATGACGGTGTATGCACAAAGTTATGTGAAATCATGCATCTATTAATTTCTTATCAGTGTGAATCTTGGCCATGATCGCTTCATTTTAATGTTGTCAATCATACCCAGGCTACTTGACCTTAGAAATAATAAATTGGAAAATGCACTCTAAAACGTTATTAAGACACCACAAGTTGATCCAAGCCATCCCAAGAGCCTATGTTATAAGCACAAAATCCTTCTGAAGATTGATCATTATTCTCATGCTTTTGACTACTTCAGGGTAGCTCTGACCAATCCAATAGTAAATAATTTTAGGTGAATACTGAGTAATGATCATCTTCTCTTTGCATTTGTTTTCAGCATTTGTACATACCTTTTCTTGTTGCTTGTAGGTCAAGGAACATGTTGACGTATTTAAGATAGTGTTGTAGTTTTCTTAATTAAGGAAAAAAATATTGTAAGAATATTTGAAAACTGATTTTTTCACTACCCAAATCTAAAATTTAGGACAATAATGCTTCTTTACCAAAATTTAATTGATTTTCCTAATTTAAATGATTTTTTTAATTATGTATTCTCATCTCTTTGAAATGTTTTTATTTAGATTACATTCTTGATGGTTTTCGATTGTAAGACATATTCCGAACCCAAAACATTTATCAATTGTGGAAATTTATCACAGGTTCAAATCAAAGTGCAAAACTAATGCTTATAATTTATCAGAATGGGTCTATAATGGCCTGGTGGGGCACCCCCTGAAAGTGACCTTATATTTGGTCCCTATTGAGATTAGATCATCTAATGTGGGTTGTGGTGACTATGGTATTTTATTTACCAAAGATATTAAATAAGGTACGCTCTTAGTTGTTACTAAGCTAGTTGCCCTTGCAAAAATTGCTTTGTTTGATGCTTTTGATGAGAATGTATAGATGGTTTTATGGAGGAACTTTGTAATCAAGATGGAGGAAGTCACTAAGAGATCCAACAAGATGTTGAGTAGAATCTATAATTTAGTAGAAAAAGATGATGGTGAAAGGAAAAGGTGTTGGGGGTGACCCATATGGGTCTCTTTAGACCCAATGTGGAGTAAAAATTCAGTCCCCTATTTGTTTCATGTGGATATGAGTAGGGTTTTGGGTATAGTGGCCTTGAACACCTTCATTGATAAGGGGTGTAGTGCAAACAGACTTGTAATTGGTTAGTATTGTCCTAGTGAGAATGATAGCATTGTTAGGAATATAGAACATAGATCAATATTAATGAATTAAAGATGGAAATAAAATGCAAAAAACACAACACAATAGAGACATAGAATTAATGTGGTTCACCCAATATGGGCTACATCCACGCAGAAATAGTTAGTCTTTCTTATTATTCAGTCCAACAAATGAAGGAAAAGCCTATAATACAACCACTACAATATCCTCTTCACTCACACATTCTATGTCACTATGATTAAAAATTCCTCATATCAAAGGAGGGTTACATATTAAGGTAAAAATGCAAAAACATAATTTATACCATTAGATCCATGACCTATTTATAAACGACCTAAATTTACTATGAAATTACAATATTTTATAATGCATTTTTAACAAAATTTTGCTTCGGGGGCACTACCCCAAACCCCCACTAGACGGGTTCCAAGTATGGTTACCAACCCCCTTAGACCCCCATGGGATCTTTTTTTAATGCCCAGTTCTCAACAGGAGGGGTGCAGGGGGAACACCCCCCCCCCCTCGATTGGACCCCCATGGAGACCCTAGTAGGGGGGATTTTTTCCCCCACACCCCTCTTGTTGGGAACTGGGCATTAAAAAAAGATCAAGCTCCACCATCAATCTCCCACTTGGAGACTGATTGTTGCAGCTCCAACAAGCTCTCATCATCCTTGTTATCCTTGAAGATCTATTGAAGTTGAACAACTCTCCAAATTTTCTTTAGTGACTACCTTTGTTAGCATAACTACAAGATTCTAACTCGTATGGATCATTTTCAACTTTAGTTGACCATCTTCCAAAACTAAACGAATGAACTGTTACCGAATTTGTATATGTTTGGTTCTTGAGTGGAATGTTGAGTTATGTGATAAATGAATCACACTCTGGATATCACTATACAATCTATAATATTTCTTCTTCTACCTCAAATCTTTCATGAACCATTATATCCATATCATCTCCTTGCTTTCTTCTATAGCTATAACATATTCTACCGTTATAGTTGACAAATTAACTATCTTCTACAATTTTAAAATCTAACTAACTGTTGTGTCACTAATAGTGAATACATAACCTGTAGTGCTCCTCCTGCCATCTAAATCTCTAGCCATGTCTACATCAACATATCCATGTAAGGTAACATATGACCCTTCATAACATAATTGTCTATCAGTGGTCCCTCTCAAGTACCTGAGAATCCACTTGACTGCATCCCAATGATTTTTTCCTTGATTATTCATAAACCTACTGACAACTCCCACTACATGAGTAATGTCTGGTCTGGTGCACACGATAACATACATTAAACTTATAACTATTGAATCATAGGTCACTTTAGACATGTAATTTATTTCTTCTTATGTTTTAGGAGACTGCTCCTTGCTTAATTTAAAGTGCCCTCCCAAAAGTTTACTCACTAGTTTTGCATCTTGCATATTGAACCTGACTAACACCTTGATGTATTATTTTTGAGACAATATCAAGTTTCTATTTTTTATATCTTTTGTTATTCTCATACCAAGGATTTGATTTGCAACACCCAAATCCTTCATTGTAAATGAATCTGCTAGTGTTCTTTTTAACTCATTTATATCATGCATGTTAGACCCTACAATAAGTATGTCATCAACATATAATAACAAGATAATATAGATGCCATTATCTAATCTCTTAAAGTAAACACAATGGTCAGAATGACATCCACTATAACCTTGTTCTATCATAAACATGTCAAATTGCAAATATTGATGTCTTGGAACTTGTTTTAGGCCATACAAACTCTTCTTCAACCTACACACCATTTTCTCCTTACCTTTGACTTCATATCCTTATGGCTGCTCTACATATGTTTCCTCCTCTAAGTCACCATAAGGGAAGTCCATCTTCACATCTAACTATTCAAGGTGCAATTCTTCTACTACTTCCAAACTTAAAACAATTCTTATAGAAGTCATTTTAACTATTGGAGAAAATATTTCATCAAAATCTATACCTTTCTTTTGTGCAAACCCCTTTACAAAAAGTCTAGCCTTATACCTCTTTTTGCCTCCATCTTCTTCCTTTAACCTATAAACCCATTTATTCTGTAATACTCTTTTACCTACAGAAAATAGAATCGAATCCCAAGTTTGGTTATGTACCAAAGAGTCCATCTCCTCTTTCATGTCTTACTCCCACTTCTTTCTAGTTTCTACTTGCATTATTTATTCATAGGTTTTTGGATCACCACCATTAGTCAATAATAAATAATAAATTAAAGGAGAGTATCATTTAGGGAGTCTACTTACTCTAGTAGATCTTCTAACTACACTTATAGTAATTTGAGGTACTTGTTATATTTATTGCACATTATAATTTTTTGGCACTTTTGGAATTTAATTTCCAGTGATTTCATCAATATTGCATATTTAGTATTTGGCTTTTTTTGTTTTTTTTTCCCTACAACTGATCTCTGTACACGACCTCATTAAAAATCACATCTCTACTCCTAATGATTTTGTGATTTTCAATATCCTATAAACAATAACCAAAATCATTAACTCCATATCGAATAAAAGTACATTTTTTAGCTTTTGATTCAATCTTGGTTATATTTTATTGATAAATATGGACAAATGCTTCACAATTGAAAGCCTTTAAAAATGAATAATCTATCTTTTTACCTATTCATGCTTCTTCTGGAATGCCACCATCTAAAGGACTTGAAGGCCCTCTATTTATTAAATAAATAACAGTATCCACAACATCTATCCAAAACTATAAGGGCAACCTTGCATGTAATCTCATGTTCCTTGCACATTCCATGATTATCTTGTTCATCCTTTTTGACACACCATTTTGTTGTGGTGTTCCTGGAACCATCTTTTTTATATGAATCTCATGGAATGATCAATAATTATCAAATTCCTTGTTGCAGTATTCACCTTCATTGTTTGATTTGACACACTCTAACTTATTTCCTGTCTCATTCTCAACCAAAGATTTCCATTTCTTAAAACTATCAAAAACATTAGATTTTTTTCATATGCAATAAACCCAAGTTGCATCATCAATAAAAGTAACATAAGAAGAAGAGTCACCAAGCAATGATACATGAGTCAATCCCCATACATCTGTATGTAAAAACTCTAACTTTTCATCCCTCTTTATCTTCCCAACTCTGATAAATTCAACTCTCTTCTATTTTACATACACATAGTGCTCACAAAAATCCAAATCCACCTTCTTCAAATCTGGTAACAAATTCTTTGAGTGGAGAACTTGCATCCCCTTCTCACTCATGTCCCCAAGTTTATGGTGTCATAATTTTGTATCCACTTTTGTAGAAGCTAAATCAATATAATAATCAAAATTATCATTATATAACTATAATGTACCTAGCTTCTCTCCTTTTGCTATTACCAGTGATCCTTTAGTAACCTTCCATGAATTTTTTGCAAATGTAACTGTGCAGCCCTCACTTCCCAACTACCCTGCTAAAATTAGATTTATTCTCAACTCATGAACATGCCTCACCTCTTTCATCAACCATTTGTTTCCATTCTATAATTTTATCTATATCTTACCCTTTCCTACAATTTTACAAGGTTCCCCATCACCCAAACAAACCTATCCAAAATCACCTTGAACATAGTATTGAAAATATTTCTTATGGGGTGTAGTATGAAATGAAGCCCCTGAATCTAACACCCAAGAACCATTAATATTATCTAAAGAAAGGATTAAATCATATTTTAACACATCACCTACTACATTTACTTCCTAATTTTTAGCTTGTTGTCCATCTCCTTGTTTTCCTTTTTGGAACCAATAATCTTTCTTCAGGTGTCCTTTCTTCCCACAAATATAGCACACCAACATTCGTCTATATTTGGATATGTCCTTCTTAGACTTACCATGATTCCTTGGGCCCTTTCCTCTATCCTTTTGTCTTCCCCTATTCTCCATAGTCAAAGCATTACCTGATGTCTCACCTGTGCTTTTCTGTCACATTTCTTCACTAAGAATAACACTAATAACATCAACAAACTTTTAAGTGTTTAAACTAGAGACATAATTACTCACATCTATGACCAAACCATTCCATATTTTTGGGAATGAGAACAAAATCAAAATATCCCTAACCTCATCATCAAAATTTACTCTTACAGAGCTTAACTGATTTGTGACCAGGTTAAATTTATTTAAATGATTAACAACAGACCCACCTTCTGATATTTCTAGATTAAATAAATTCTTCATGAGAAATACCTTGTTAGAAGTTGAAAATTTTTCATATACTCTATCGAATGCCTTTATCACATCTGTTATTGTCTTTTCTTTTGAAATATTGAAGTCTACTGATGTTAATAGGCACAACCTTATTGTTCATAGTGCCTTTATGTCAAGAACCTCCCTATATTAATCTTTTATAGTCATCGGCTTCTATACTATTCTATCTAATGGTAGGAAAATATGCTTATGATATAGATAGTCTTACATTTGCATCTTCTATAGCTAGTATTTTTGGCCATTGAACTTCTCGACCTTAAACTTTCCTTTTTCTATCATTGCTCTCACTCAAACCAGGAACCCTATTTTTCTATGAGTTTATCTACCAAATAAACCTTTATCTCTGATACCATTTATTAGGAATATATAACATAGAGTAATATTAATGAATTAAAGTCAAAAATAAAATGCAAAAAACATAACACAATAGAGACATAGATTTAATGTGGTTCACCCAATATGGGCTACGTCTACACAAAAACAACTAGTCCTTATTATCTAGTCCAATTAATAAAGGGAAAAACTTGTAATACAACCATTGTAATATCCTCTTCACTTGTACATAGTGTGTCATCATAATTATAATGCCTTCATATCAAAAGAGGGTTACATATTAGGTAGAAAATGAATAAACATAATTTCTACCATTATAACTATGAATTAATAGTGAACAGTCTAGATTTAATACAAAATTACAATATTTTATAGTATATTTTTTAACAAAATTTTTCTTCAGGGGTGCTAACCCTGAACCCTAGCCAAGGAGGGCTCTAAGTATGGTCATCACCCCATTGGAACCATATGATGACCCTAAGTGGGGGACATTGGTCCCCCCATAGCCCCCTATCAGGAACTGGGCATTAAAATAAGATTACGCTCCACCATCCAATAAGTATTGGGCTTTGGGTTTTATCTACTTTTGTGAACCTTTCATGTTGTCTTAATAATACAAGGTTGCATATATGGGATAACCTATTTATACATGCTTTGAGGGATTTCAAAGAAAGAGATGAGGTTACTGTACTAAAAAATTATAGAAAGACATTGTTTTTTGTATTATTATGGATAGGGTAATATTCATTTGATTTAGGCTTAGTTGGTATTTATCACCTATGATTTTTAGTATGATTATTCAATTCATACTAATTTTTAAAGATATATTCACCATGTTTTAGATATTTTATGCTTTCACAATGTATAAAACTAAATCATAAGATTTTGGAATAATTGTGTGATTGTAAATGATTGGCGTACTTTGTTTGATTTTCATGATTTAATATTTCATGCATTGGGTTATAAATTATGTCTACTATAGTTTGGATTCATCATTTTAATATACTAAATTATAGAGGTTATTGAAATTGGGAAGGTTTCTACTTTCTTGTCATGGGTCCATTTTCCCATTTCACTAAGTAGTGATTCTTTCATCTTGACTTTTATGGATCCCTTTAAATATTATTCCAACTAGGTCTTGTCTTTGATTTCAAATATTATTGTAGGGCATGTTAAAATAATACTATATTGAAATCTATTTCCTTGTTTATATATATGTCTTAGAGGATTCCTAGTATCAAAGGATTCCTATAGATGCCAAAATTTAAAATAAAATGTGAAAGATATTGATTATCTAATTTATGATCTATGGTTAACAATGTATTTATCTCTCTATAGCTATGCCTCATGTAACTTATGCTTCTTACATTTATTTAAATTCTCAACTTACCCTTTTATAAACCTTTTTTATCATGTACCTAGAGAGATACACTTGAAAAGGATGCAATATATGGTGCCAAAAACCATCTACCATCATGGATAAAATAGAAAATGGTGGGACAATTATGGCTCAGATATAAGATAAGAGAACTACAATAGAACACTTTGGTAGACTTGTCTAAATCACTATGCTCTAACATCGCTCAACATATATTTTTACCAATAATAGAGAACACACACATATTTAATGGAGTTTCACATGATATGATCTTGTAGTTTGTGTGTTTCCTCATTACCTTCTTCTATCTCAAATCCATTACACCTAAAAAAAAAGATATAAATCATTCAATCTAATTGAATTTTATTGTCTTTCATGTGAATGTTACAGAAATGAAATTAGAATACTTTTCCCCAAACATTGACATCATTTTAAATAATGAGATTCCCATTGATTTTTATAGTTTGGTTTTTGTGTGGGTGGTATTTTAAAAATATTTCTACTTATACTTCTGTTATTTTCTAATTATATCCATTTCAATATTTGACATAGAGATATATTAATTTTGAATTTAATGTCTATTTGTGGGATATATATAGACATAAAAATGGAAGTGAAAACATATTCAAATTAGTAGTGAAGAAGCATAACAACCCATCGATCCTCGATATTTCTGATTTTTTATGTTTTTTTCCAATTTTTAGAGAAATAAGGAACTCCAACTATGCACAACAAGGGTGGTCATATTTCATACAAAATACACCATGAGACCTAAATTAAAAACATGTAAATTTTTTTTCATTAAATTATCAAAATTATATTTAAAATTATCAATAATGTCTCAGGTCAAATATGATTTATTAGATAGAAGGATGTTTCAGTGATAAAGTTGTGATTCAGTGTTGATAGGTTTATGGCATGACAACATCACTAGAAATGAACTACTATTATCCATGACACTATATAAATGATTTTATAGTTTGAATTATGCTATTATTATGAATTTTTTACAACATATATATAAATTACAAGGTTTACCAAAATTCAAAATTAATATATTACTAAAGGAGATTGACACCTTTCAAATTCATTATGAAGATATAATAATACAACCATCAAATATAACCTCTAATTCCCATAGGGACTTGGCACCCTACATGTTTGTGAAACTCTAAGTTATTAACACCAAGAAAGATTGTGAAAAAAAAAATAGTTATATTTTGTAATCACCTAAAGTGGTATTTGAGTGGTAAAAGTGCTACTAGAGATAACATTTTCTTAGCTTAGACCTAAAATTATCCTAGAGCTTAATATCACACTTTTCTAGCCTTTGTGAGGGCGACAAGTGTCCCTAATCAGTTCAAATACAGTCTCAAACCCTCATTTCCTAATCTTGGCCCTTTATGCCTAACATTTTGCTATTTAGACATTAGTGCCACATTAAGGACACTAGATCTACATGGTTCTAGTATCTCCAAAATGGAGCCTATGCATTTTACCATATCTTTCCCCAATGAATATACTTTAAAAGGTAAAACTCTCCTAAGGTCTGGCTAAGCATCTTTTATTATTCATACAAGCTATATAACTCTTTAAATACATGACTTTTAGACCTCTATCCATTAGATGGAAATTGGACGCAAAATACCTATTCAAACGTGAAATAAGTTGAGTAAAATCAAGGTTATTAATCCCTATTCTACCCTACTTCTACATACAACCATTTATAGCTTCCCTAAGCTCAAGTTTTATATATTTCTAATCTCAAGCACACTCAAGAAATTCAAGAACACTATCATTCTAGCATCACTTGCACTAACACTTAGGTGGGGAAAACTACATTGGGCTTGATCCCTCCTTGGCATATTGGTATGTAGGAAACTCTTTCCATGGTAGGGTGTTGAGGATGTCCAACATATCTTGTTAATGAACACACTTTTTATCTCATGCCTTACTTGCAAGGATGATTAGGGTTTTCGTCATAAATCAGTTATTATAGGCATAATATAGAGTTTTAGACTTTGTGTGTATAATAATATAACCTATAAAAATAGATAGGTGCACCCAAAATTTTAGAGTAGTATTGCATAGAGGACATTAGCTCAATTATTAGGACACTAAATCCACATGACACCTATGTCCAAATGTGGTACTACTATCTAAGATGGAATCTGATATAGGGATCCATTTGATGACACTGAAAACTATTCATATCTCATTTTTTAACACTTAAATCGTCTGTATCAAGTGTTTTCTAGATAAGTATTTATTTTCACATATTTATTACTATTTTTAGAAAGCCAAAACTAGTCAAAATATATAATAAATTAGTGGTTATTTTATGTATATTATTTCACTAGTCTAGACTACTCAACCCTTTAATCAAACATAAGATTTACATAAGCTAAACCCTAAAAGTTTAAAACATTTATGAATATAACTTACTTCAAACATTACACAAACCCTAACCCTAAAGAACCCTAGGGTTTACATTTCCATCACTTAGATTTTAGATCCATATATCTTTTGATTTGTATGTCATATAATCATGATCATAATGACAAAATAAATTAATCACTTTTTGTTCTAGAGTTTAATACTTTTAGTTGCATGCTTGCTTCCTTTAATTCAGAATGAACTCAAAAAAGACAAACACATGTATAAATGATTATTTATATCAATTCCATTTCTCATAGCATGTTATATTTATTATATATGGAATTGAATTAACAATAAAAACCTTACACACATAGAGGATTTATAATATAAGCTAATAACTATGTTTCAAGTTTCAATGTCATGTCTTATGCATATGACAAAATATCCTTCTTCTCCTCATCTCTATGAGGATGATATCTACTTTATCTCTAACAAATTCCATGTTATCACTCCTCCATGAGATGAATCAACCTATACCAATGTCACTAATCCCCATACTCAACCTATTCATAGCTCTTCCCTACAAGGTGTGTGTCTACATGTTTAATTAGTAGTAGTTAGGGTTTGCACTTGTGAAACTCTAAGGGATCAAATTATTAGTATGAGAAAGATAATTTTAGGAGTAAAAAATTAGAATCAACTATTGCATGAAAATATTACAATAATGGAAAATCAATTTACAAGATAAAGGCTTTCATGGTACACTAGTGTAAATCATGTATATGCATCTTCACCTAGTCAATTTATTGTAAACAATGTTACATATTAGAACACAAAATCACAACAAGGTACATCTCCAAATAGTGATTTAAAAATAATTCAAAGGTTAAACAAGATTTCAAGTGAGGTAATAAGGTAAATGATTAAATTTAAGTTGATCAACCTACCTCCTCTACACCCAATGAGGAGATCCAAATATTTTTGTGCATATTATAGAATGCATGGGAACCACATTGATTGATGTTTAGCATTGAAAAGTAAAATACAATAGATAATGGATATGTATGAATCACATAGTGACACATCATCCACACAACATACAATGACACATCCATAAATTCAAAAAGGATCAAATTAAGAAACAGTACAAAAATCGTTACCGAAGCATAACTCAGAACAACAAAAGATTCCACAAGCACAATGAGAACAAGAATTAGTACAATAAGAAAAATTCAAGAAAGTAAAATATTTAAAGCTATTATCCAAAATGATGGTCAAATTTAAAAATTGTATGATTTTGGTCAAAATTATCTATAATAGCTTGATTATCATGGTCAAGGTTTGCGCAAGTAGGCCCAAGGCATCACTACTCCTATTCTAATAATTGATGATTTTGGTCAACAAGATTTGGGATTTATTAAACATCCTAAGGAAAATCATTCATAGATATAGTTTATGAAGGAAAAATATCTAGATACAAAGGACATTGTTGGAAATAATATGATTAAGAGAGAGGGGTAAATCAATCTTTGAAACTTTTCATTCAATTCCACTTAACTATGTGTGAACCATATTAACAAGCATGTACATGTATCAACAATAATAAATAGAAAAACATAAGAGCATGAAACACATGAACACATCATATACATGGGAAACCCTCTTGGAGAAGAAAACCCATTGATGAAGTAAATGGACTATAGTCCTATAAGACAAAAATCAAAATTTAGTTGAGCATCCACTCAACTTAGAGCACCAAACCCAATATACCAAGCACAAAATTGATAGTCTTTATCTAAGCACCAACTCATCAAATAACACCAACCCCTAATTTACCAAGCACCCACTTGGATTTAACAAATTCTAACTTGTAAGGAATATCTAATCCCCTAGATGACTCAACACCGACTTAACCACCTGATTGTTTGATCCCCTTCAAAAATATTTGTTACTTCCACAACATATGATGATCTACTCTTTATGTTTTTCGCTCTCTTTAACCCACTTCATAACTTGATTAGGTCTTCTGACCTTAATCCTCTCTTGCAAAACTTCTGTTAGATATTCATTATATCTCTATTGGTCTGCATGACTTCCATTTTCTCACAAATGATTTATGTAATCAAATTATCCTATTTTTCACTCACTCTCTTAGCATACTCTTAGCATCCCCTCTTTTCTTTCTCTAAGCACACAAAAATAGGCCTAACTGCCTTGCTTTTTACAATTCATTTGATCGTATCCTTTTAGATCAACCATGAATAGGTTAAATCATATTATAATAACAAACCGTATTCATGAATAAATTAATATAGTAGGTCATCCATACATCAATTAGCCTTTACTCCTCTTTTAAGTTTATAGAGACCTAATAGACCTTCTCAACAACACGTTACCCTTTGATCTCTTTGAATCTTATCCAAACATTTCACATGGAAGGAACACATCACATGCCACTCCAATATCCATTAGAAAAATTTTATTTAGGTCTACGACACCTTTTAGGTCCAACTACCATTTTAACCTTTCTTTAAATCACTACTTATAAAAGGCATATGCATATATAAAAACTCTGCTTTAAACAACTGAGGTATATACTTAATTTTTCCAAATAATTATGGAAAAAATATATATATTTAGGAACCTAATGATGTCAGTGTCATCACCAACTTCATTTTATGCTTCAAATCATGGAAAATAGGCTCAAACACTCTTTTGTAAGATGTTCACTTAGAACTGCCAACTGACTCCAAAACATAGTCAAGGAAACATGAAAATTTGATACATGATTAAATATATTAAAGGTATTTAAATTCATGTAGAATATCATAAAAAATAATAAAATTAAACTCAATTAATAATATCATGAGATCTAATGAGAACTATTGGTCTTACAAATAAATCTTCTAACCTTCTCACTCACATACTCAACTCAGCTAGATAATCCATTTTGGCTTCAATGATATAACCACTTACACCAACTTTAAAGATTATAAAAAACATGGATATATAATTAAATAACTAAAAAATATCACCATACAATTAAATGCATCACTCTTTCATGAAAACTCATCATGAAACATCTTCTCTCTTCTATTTGATTTTTTCACTATCTGCACCACTAGATCTGTTCAACGACTGACCAAATTTGATCACCAGATTCACACATCTAAAATATAGAAATTTATAAGACCCTTATTGAAAAAAAATACAATTGTAATTCTTTCATCTACATCCACCTAGCAACTTTGACTCAATCAACATTTCTTAGTATAGTAAATCTTTGAAAGATAAGCACTTATCTATATGGTCTTCTCACTTTATTAAGAAACCAATCACACCTGGAGATGCCTGGGAGAGTTAAATTCAACTTAAAATAAATTTTATAACCATATAAAATATTTTTGATCTCTTTAGAACAATATCTTCAACATCGGATCACAGTCAAGGTTTAGACTAACTTCCAGTCTTAACGATCATTCATAAAACTTAGTTCCTCTTTCCATAAAAAAATTCTTAGAGATTTGAGAAAGAAACCTACCTCACCTACCATGAATATCTTAGGATATCATGTAGATATTTCACATGCCCAAAATCACAAAGAAAACCTTCTCGAGTAGACATCTCTTCCTTTTATGGACTCATGAAACCTTGAAACACCTTTCAAGACTTTTCTTTCCAAACCAAGTCCTAAAAATTCTTGCACATACTCAAAACAACTTGAACGCCCTCTATAAATGTTTGTGTTCTCAGTCATGACATGGAAATTGATCTTGTTACCTCATCTATCTACCATCTATCTTTACTTTTTAAGCCTTGACCTACAAGTCTTATTAAGCCTTGAAACTGACCTTCTATCCACTCTGTTGACTTCATTTTAGAACTCACATGTGTTCCAATGCCTCTTGTGTATGCTCAAAAAACATCATAAACTTAATCTTATTCAAATCTTGACTATATTATCTTTGAATCTACATACATAGATCTTTAGAGAACACAGATCTTCAGAGCTAACCTTCTATTCATTTGTAAGGTCTTCAGATACCACCTCAGACAATCTCTCTCATACTCAAATAGTATTAGGTATTATTCATAGCATTATCTTCAAATAATTCTCATCTTAATAGCACATTTAGATCATCTTCATAACTACTCACATAGAACATCAGAGCCAACTTATTCATCTTCAAATCTCACTAGACAAAGCATTACAAGATGATTTAAATTTACTATACTAACCTCAAGGCTTTCTTGACCACGTATTTACATAAGAACATTTAACATCAAATACCTTAGATTGACATCAATTAAGTAACTATGCATCTTCATTATAACCTTTGACATCAATGATAACATTAAATACAAAATCTCAATACTCAATAACCATGCTCATTAATCTCTCCCTTAATCAATGATAATTTCTAATAGACATGTTATAAAATGAGTAAGAACTTAAGTTAAAAATTCATAATAATGCTAAGCCAATAAGCATTCTCAAAAAAGGCTTTCTATCAAAAGATCCTCCACAACACCATATTCAATAATAAACATAGTTTAAAAGGGAAAAATAAAAATCAATATTTCAAAACACAATTCAAAAAGGTTAAATCCACAATATGAGGTAATTCCCTCTAGAATTATAAGTTATTATGATTTTGATGATGAATAATACTTAGATTCTTACTGCAACAACATTCAACTATAACATAAAATTCACACTACATGAGAGATTACCATTCTCATTTTTGACACATGTCACAATAATAGTGGGTCTCCCATGAGACTCATCATCTAGTATGGTTTCTCTTTTCTTGTGCATACTTTCCCTCTCTTTTTCTCCTTGTACATATTTCATTTTCATTTGATTCTATATAACTTATTTAAGGAAAAAAAAATATAACATGTCAAAAATAAAAAACATAAAAAAATTCAAATATTTACTCAGAAAACACAAAATATATAGATTGTATACATTGTTATGTTTACATTTGTTATATTTAATAGACACTACATATGCTAGTTATCTTAGTATAGTTTTTTTTATTATACTACATGCTTCACTTACTCTTGTCGATTACTTGCAGACTGCATACAAGACTTAGGTCCACTACATTATTATCCAACTCTGGGGTTATATACATCGATTCATGGTTCTTCAATTGACACATTAATCCACTTGGGGGGTATTCTATACATATTTTATATTATCAGGTTTTATCTTTGCATACTCTACATTCTAGCATTAACATTGTTATATCTTAATTAGATACTTTGCTAGATATCACTATTTTAGACTCATCATATGTACATCTTAGCTATTACATATATTTGTACTACATATTCATGCATTTTTTCATTTTTATATTTCCCAGTTTAGACTTGATTGTATCTTTATGGTTGTTCTATTTGAAGGCATTTGATATGCCATTATTATTTGGACCTACGCCACTTCTATTCATAGTATGTGTGCCTTAGACATGTGCCCATATCCCTTTTATTCACTTTCTGGATTATGTATGAAAACATTTGAACATTTCTTTTTATGTGTCTCTAAGCTAACTTTCTTGTTACTTGCATATGTGGAAATTTGAACATGTGCTTATATGTCTTCTTTTCTCAAATTTAGTGACATGTGCCCATGTCCCTTGTATTGTGGTCCCTTTACCTATTATACATGCCTCATATGTTTTTTATGTATGCTTTTTTGTATGTGTTATGGCCATGACATTTATCTTTGATTGTTACACACACTAGTTTTTGATGTCAAGAATGACCTCATGCATGTACCCTTCCTACTTGGGTGCTGTGATGGACATCATACCCCACCCCTCTAGGTATCTAATTAGTTTTACTCAAAATTATTATTACATACATTGATTACATATATATTGACACCCTTGTGCAATTTTATGACATGATATACATCTTAAATTACATACTTATCCTCATATTATCTTACATTCTGATGTTATGTTTGCACATTATATTAGATTATCATGCAATTATCATATATGCTCTAGCTAACACACATTTTATAGAGATTTTTATTTTGAGGAATGCTATTTCATAGGTTCATTAACTACCCTCAAAATAGGGGGAGTTCATGGGATTTTGTCACAGAGATCAAGATCCTATATTACATTTACAGAACATTTTTTTAGCACATAGGCTTAATTTTAAAAAATTAGACACAAGTAAACATAGAGGAAAAACATTGACTTAAAAAGGAGTATAGTGACATAAATTTTAGTCTAGAAAGACATTAGTACCCAAATAAGGGCACTAGTGCAACATGGAACTACTGAACAGTAGACTTAGTTTTAGGATAGATTAGATTGGCTAGAATAGTACACTACGCATAGTATAGATATGCACAAATCTGGTTATAGGATTGATATTTATGCTCAGATTTTGATCAGATTCATACTAGCTCAACTCATATTCATATAAATTGCTTAGATTGGGGGCATCATACATGACATGATCAATCTCATATTAAGTTCAGATACTCATATAAAATTATTACAACTTAGTCCAAAAATAGGACACTTAGATATCAAATCAGGGGCATGTACACATCATATTGTTTCCATATGTTTGATTACACATAGATTGATCATGTGGAAATAAATACACCATGTAGTTCTCTACACTTTATACACTTGACATCATATTTAAGGTTATCAATAGTTTCATGCCTTACTACATCTATAGTGGTTGGCATTCTTGAGTAACCCAGATCCACCTCATATACTAGAATGGCCATAGATATGACATACACATTTAGATATACTGGGTTAGACATTTATAGTACTTTTCATATTTCAATTTCATATGCATTTACTACACATGGGTGGTAAATTATGGATTCATAACCTAATTTATTTTTTAAGCCACCCACATGAGAGGTTTAGACACACTTTCAATTCAATCCAAGCTATTCACAGGTCATGATCCACCAAAAAAGGGTTGGGAATGATGAAGTCAAAACTATATTTATTTATTAATCCACCCATACATGATTATTGATCAATACATCATCTCATTCTAATCCATTCACTAATTGATCACTATATACATACACACATAGAGAGGTTATCACCATGTTCACGTATTGGTTCACATACCTAATGTGGTGTATTCTTTCCTTTGCTCTTTTCCATATTCTTACTTAGTTACTTATTTATTTATCATAGTCTTTTACTTTTGATATCTCTTAAGTAAGGACTAATTTATGCACATTTTATTTGCAGTTCATGATTCACATACATATACCCAACTTCACCTACTCAGACTCAGCTTCAAGGGCTTCATTTCCTATATAATTCTAGGTATGCTTCTTTTTCCTTTATACTATTAATTTTGATTTGATACATTTATATCATAAAGGGGGGCACAAATTTAATCACATAAAAGTAGTATTTGAGTGCTAAGAGTGCTACTTGAGACTACTTTTTCCTAGCTTAGCCCTTGACCTATCTTAGAACATATTATCACACTTTTTAACCTTTATACAACCACATGGATCCCTTGTTAGTTAAAACATAGTCTTATAACCTCATTTCCTGATCTTGGTCCTTTATGCCCAGCATTTTTCTAGTTGAACATTAATTCCACATTAAGGACACTAGATCCACATGGTGTTAGTGTCCCCAAAATGGCACATGTGTCTTTTATCCTATTTTTCCTGAATGAATATATTTTCAAAGGTATAACCCTCATAAGGTCATCCTAAGCATATTTTATTGTTTTCACAAGCTACAAAACACTAAAAGTACATGAATTTTAAACATTTATCCACTAGATGGAAATTAGATGCAAAATACATATTCAAACATGAAACAAGTTGAGAAAAATAAAGGTTATTAATCCCTATTCAACCCTACTTCTACATAATACCATATACAATTACCCTAAACTCATATTTTTTAGATTTCCAATCTCAAGAACACTCAAGGCATTCAAGACCAATATCATTCTAGAATCAATTGCATTTGCACCAACACTTAGGTGGGGAGAACTACATCAAGCTTGATCCCTTCTTAGAGTATTCGTATGTAGGCAACTCTCTTCATAGCGAGGTGTTGAGGATGTCCATCCTATCCTAATAATGAATACACTTTTTGGTTCATTATTTACATGCAAGGAGGATTAGGGGTTTCATCATAAATAATCTACTATAGGCACAATACAAAGTTTCAAACTTTATGTGCATATGAATAGAACCTAAAAACATAGATGTAGGTGCACTCATAAGTTTAGAACAATCTTGCATAGAGGACATTAGTGCCATTATCAAGAGACTAGAACCACATGGCACCTATGTGCAAAGGTGGTGCTACTATCCAAGAGGGGTTATAATATAGGGATCCAGTTGATGACACTCATATATATTCATATCTTAGTTTCTAACACTTAGATCATCTGTATCTAGTGTTTTTCAGATAAATTTTTATTTACACATAATTATTACTATCTTTAGAAAGTCAAATATAGTCAAAATATGTAACAAATTGGTGGTTATTTTATGCATATTACTTCACTAATTTAGACTACTCAACCCTTTAACTAAACATAGGATTTACATAATCTAAACCCTAAAAGGTTAAAACATATTCTAAAACTCAAAAAGTAAAATTGTAAAATATATGTATTAATAATCTAATAAGTAGGTTGAAGGTTTAAATTGGAAGCGTGAAAGAAAAAAAATTATTGAAATGTTTTAAATGAAATAAAGGTAAGACTTATAAAGAGAAGGAGATTTAATATTAAGAAAGATAAAGGTTAGAATAATAACAAAAAAAATACAAGGGAAATAACAAAAACACCTTAAAACTAATGTGTTACAATCCATTCAAGACTCAATGATATTACGAATGAAGATGTCCCCATTCAAGCTATCATTTAGTGATAAAATTAATGATTAGTATCTAAAACTAGTTTAAATATAGACCACTATCAATATTCAAGCAACATGATCACTACCCCAAACTGATTCACCACCCTCCAAGGTGACACTTATATCAGAAAATATGAATTTATGCCCAACCATGATTCTTGACTTGAATCACCAGATAAGTATTAATGGTTTTGATCTTTGAATAATAAGTCCAATGAGGGTTTTGATCCCTAAAAGCTTAAAATGTAACCAAGCATGCTTATGATTAAAGAAGATAATGTATAGCTAATCATGGATGCAAAAATGGCTCTCTACCTTCATTAATACCCCCGTTTCCCCCTTTAATACTCTTCCTAAGTGGAGAAATATGAGAGGGAGGGTATAAAAACTATTTAAAATCAATTTAATTGTCATTTCAAACCATGTACCAATTTTCATCAAATTATAACTTCACCATTCTTTATTAAAAATGAGATTAGAATAAGTTACTGATATAGTTACCTTTGAGAGCTTGAACAGGAGCCATGTTTCCATTTTTCTCCTTCCATTAGCTAATGGGAAACCAAAAGAGTCGATTAAGGGTCTCCAAACTAATCTAAATTTGATAAAAGGGCATTACAATCCTCCCCTCTCAAAATTGCTTGTCCTCAAGCAATTGCATGCTAGGATGTTGAAAAATTGTTACTCCTTCCCAAGTGGCATCCTTAATTGGTAAGTCCTTCTGATGAATCAAATGCTCCATGATTCCATTTTTCCTTACCTTTATTTCCTGAACCTCCATGATAGATTATGGAATCAAAATCAGCTTGCCTTTATCATCTAATGGTGGTACTTCATTTGGAATGCTATCAAAAACCTTGGCATGGTTGTCAAGGATGGGATAAATATGTGTATGATGTTGTTTTTATCCCACATTATGATTTTTATAACTCACAAAACAATTAAATTCTAAATCAACCTTCCTTCTATGGTAATCACTTTCCATCCTTCTTTATGTCATAACCAACGAAGCCCCGTTGACCATACCACACAACATATTTTTTTAATGGATTATATGAATTTTAGATCCAATGTTTGGCAGTTTTAAATTGAATCTCCTAAAAAATTAATTCATTTCATCATGAGGACTATGTCAATCTCTCCAATCCAAACCACATAGAAATCATCTTAAATTTTATGCCTTCCCAATGCAAGTTTTAAATTTTGTATTTTTTGTATGCAAGGAATGGTGAAGCCATCTACCACAGTTACATTGAAACCCTTGAAATCAGTAGTTGGAATCCCACATATAAATGCCAAACCTTCATTAATGAATTTATGTGTGGTTTAACTATAAATAATCATAGTTACATTCTTACCTTGTAAGTCCCCTCTCACTCTAAATGGGTGGTACCTAAGAGCACTAGACAATGTGGTAAAAGGGTTCCATCCATATTGTCACCTTATTCTTTCATCACTTGCTCATTTTTGTTAGGGGATATCTCTTCTTATTTCCCATCTAAAAATGCCTCAATTTAATGAAATTTCCATTTGCCAAGGCAATGATGACTTGATGTCCACTTGAGTCTTTACATGTGATACATAAATTCCTTCTTCTCATTTCTTTCCTTGATTCTACTTCCCTATTTATCATTGGAAGTTCATTTTACTGCCCAATGTCTTGTGGTAAGGCCGTCTTTGCTATACAATTAGGTATCTTTTTAAATTCTCAATAAGTGTAGTCTTAGGCTACCCAAAAGGTGTCTTTTATTATCTAGAAAAAAGGTGTTCCTTATTTTCCAAAAGGCAAAAATATGCCCCTAGATTTTGTTGTTTCAATATCAATATCCCTTTTGATAGCTTCTTGGATGGAAAAAGGGTTAAGATCCTTGACCAAACCATAGACTATGCAAAAAAAACCCTTCTATAAACAAAACTACAAGCCTCCTTTCAGAAACATCTGGTACTATCACTGAAACCCTCTATAAGCCAGCCACATAATAATCTATGTATGTATTTTATTTTAGCTACACCAATTCTCTAAAATAAGCTTTTGAATCCACCCTATTTAACCATTTAATCAACAACTTATTTAATTCATCATAAGAGTTGATGAGGTTATGCCCTTGTGTGATTATACCATGATACCACCACTCATGTGTGTTACCCTCAATATGTAAAGTGGTGAACTTGGTGGCCTCATATTCCATCCTAAGTTGAAGGAATGGGTAGGTATCTCCCTTTTAGATCCAATTTCAAATGATACTCTTGGTAGACCAATCAAAATTAGGTAAAGTGATATTCTCAAACATGTGCTCAAGATCCCTCTAATTATTTTGCTATCTAGGATCATCCCTAGGCCCTTCTTTGTTTTTATTGAACTACATGAAATAAGTGAGGCTCATTTATCCCTTAATCTTTAGTGGAAAAGTCTTACACTCTAAATAACTAGCAACAATATCATCTATTACTAAAGGTTACATCTCCACCTTAAGAATGGGTTCCTCTCTACAAAGGAAGTTAAGATGGAATGGCCTAGCTATAAATATAATGGTTACCCTCTTTTTAGGAGGAGGCTTAAGGTTGGAACCTAAATCACTCCCTTGACCAGTGGATGGATGAAATTTATTCATGCCCCACATGGTGCAAACCATATCAACCATCATATATATCATATGCTCTTGATTTTAAGTGAACTTCTCAAATCGAACTTGATCTACATTTTAATCATCCATATTCTTATTCCCTAGTTGTTTAAACCCTTCCATTGGTTGTTCTATCCCTTTTCTTTTATCTCTTTGGTAATATCTAACCTCTCTATCACTGTTTGGCATGTAGACAACCCTATAGACAACTCAACCCCATAGTTGGCCAAAAGATAGGCTCTTATACCACTATACTATCCCTCTTAGGGAAAATGAATGCAATTATAGAATTTGTATCTATCTCAAAAAAAGAAACATCAATTCTATTTTTTTATTTGAAACCCTAACTTATAAAATTAATGAATTTGAAAGTGTATATTATACATGTAAATAAATTCCAAATCACTTAGAAACCCTCATAAAAATATGTAAATTCAATATATTTATTTACCACCATAAATTTGATTTTTTAATCAATTGTAAACCTAAATAATTGTAATAAAATATGATTGATTGAATGAAGGTGTATGCTGAGATTTCCACCATTTGAACACTATCCAAAATTAATGTCTTATCCTCTAGGAGAGTTGTCACACCCAAAATAGCCTTTAGTTATTATGTTGACCCTCACAATGCTGACTTACTATTTTATCCCACTTTCTAAGGCTTCCAACTAGTTCACCCCACTCCCAAGGCCATTTAAAATGAATTTTTCCTCTTCACAACTACCCCAAACTGACACACTACCCTCAAAGGTGACCTTTGTGTTGGAAAAGATGAATTATGCTTAATCATGACTCCTGAATAAAGTCAATAGTTGAGTATTTAGTTTTTTTGTCCTCAAATACTAAGGCCAATGAGGGTTTCTATCTCAAAAATCTGAAAATGCAATCCAACATGCTTACATTTAGAGAAGATGATAGATATCTAATCATGGATGCAAAAAATGGCTCTCTCTACCCTATTTTATATGCCATTTTCCCATCATACACTCTTCTCAAATGGAGTGCTCCAAGAAGGAGGGTAAAATAAATATTTAAAATCAATTTCATCATCATTTCAAACTAAGGACCAACTTTCATCAAATTAGAAAGTCCCCTTTTTATTTAAAAAATAGATTAGAATAACTTGTTGACATAGTTAATTTTGGAAACTTGAACAAGAACCATGTTTCCTTTTTTTTTTTAATCCTTCACGTGGCCAATGGAAAAATATAAGATTCAGCTAAGGGTCTTCAAACTAATCTAAATTTGAGAAGGGGACATTACAAATCTCATCCTCTAAGTGACCATTATTACTAATTCTTGTAGCTCTTATGACAAGGGTTTTAAGGACCCTTATTTTTTGTGAGAAATGATGGCATGAATTGTCATGTAGATAGATATTAGTGTGGGTATATTTTTAATAAAATTATCTTGAGAAATATCCATCAGGTTTCCTAGAGAAGAAGACATCTAAGAACAAAATTTCATCCCATATTCTAGTACTTTTATGAACTTGATGGAATCAACACCCCGATTTAAGTGGTTATGGAACTCCTTCAATTTTTATAAACCATGAGGCCAGTTGACATGTGTGTCATATACATTTATTTTCAACTAGATAGGTTTCAAATGGAAGAGGTTGAGAGATGTGTCTTTGAAATATTTCATAGACAGACTGGTTACCATAGGGGAAAGAAGAGAACTCATTGCAACACCTTTAGTGTACTCATAAATGACTACTTAATTTCTAAATTTTTTAGATAGAAACATGAATTTGAAATCTCATCATACTATTTTATCTTATCGTGATGATTGTTCACGAAGTACGATTCAAAACATTGATTTTAAAATTATCACATAGTTTATACCAAATATATCTACATCTTTTTAAAAAAAAATTATAATGATATATTTTAAACTAAATTATAACACAAAATTTTCTCTAAATATGTGTTTAATATGTAAATATATTGTAGGAATTACATAACATCATTTTTTAAAAATTAATCAATAAAAATTTTAAATACTAAAAATGACGTATATAATTTTTAATATTTATATTGATTTGATTCAATATAATAATTAAATATTAACTTATTGGAAGTATTTTTAATGTGTCGTGACCCATGAAATACTGATATCAAATAAATAAAAGTGGCATTAATGTTTTAATATGTATTTACATTCAAATTATTATTATTTTGGTTTAAATATAAAATGTCTTTAATGTTGTAATTACATTATTTTTGAAAAACTAGTTAATAATCATTCGAATAAAAAAAATCCTCATGGATGATATTTTGTTCTTATAATATAAACTATACTAATATTTGAAGGATAATGATTCTTAAAACAAACATAAATAGTATGTTATCTTCTTAATTTTAATATTTATTGTTTATAACATCAATACATCTTTCTCATTAATATACAAAATTATCATTTCTCAACCCTTATTTAAATATAAAAAATTCTTTTTTACATCTTACTTTCAATATTAATTGCATGTAGCTTTATAAATTTAATTTTATGTAATTAGTACCATATTGTACCAAGTACTATTATTTTTTCCTCAACGAATTATTTTGCATGGGAAACCATAACTGTCTAAAGCAATTTCATCCTCAACTAAAAATTAAAGCAAATTTTTAATGTTAAAATGAAATATATCATTTTAATGTTATCTACCCCATTATCCATAAAGGGTATTTCTATCTTGCATCGAATCCAATCTCTTATTTTTTTTTATGAATAGGAATGTGCCAATATTTGTGATTTGAAATTTGTACACTTTATAATAAATTTTGGATGCATACGATGAATAAAGCTGTAAATTTATTTTTTGGTTCCAATGAAAATGAGTTTTTCAAAAAAAATGAACAATTTTTTAATTTTTGTGTCAAGTCTTTAAATATTTTATTTCCTTATTACTTTAAACAATGATAAAATATAGTGACTGCCTTTAAGGAAATCATACAATAAAGTATAAATATTTAACATAAGCATAGTCACATGCATGAAAACCATAAATAGTTAACAAAATATATTTAAATATAACATCCCCTCATGGATTTTACAAGGATAATATAGTAATTTGTGTGTGTGTGTGTGTGTGTGTGTGTGTGTGAGAGAGAGAGAGAGAGAGAGAGAGAGAGAGAGAGAGAGAGAGAGAGAGAGAGAGAGAGAGAGAGAGAGAGAGAGAGAGGAGAGAGAGAGAGAGAGAGAGAGAGAGAGAGAGAGAGAGAGAGAGAGGGGGAGAGAGAGAGAGAGAGAGAGAGAGAGAGAGAGAGAGAGAGAGAGAGAGAGAGAGAGAGAGAGTATAACTAATTACTCAACATTCAATTTTTCAGCTTCCAACATTCAACATTCTATATAAATAAGAATTTTAAAATAAAACCTACCTTTCAAATTTATCTTTCATTTTATATCTCCTCTAATGTCCATTGTTGTCTATTTTTCTCCTAAACTCAAACACTGTCTTTATCCTCTTTGCCAATTGTTGTCTTTTTCTTTGCCAATCATTATCTCTTTTTTGCCAATCATTGTCTCTTCCTTGCCAATCACTGTCTCTTCTTTACCAATCATTGTCTTTTCCCCAAATTATTTCCATACTTATCCCTTTTATTTCATTTTGATTTATAAATATCTCCCTTTATTTATTTTTGATTCACTCCATGCAAAGAACCACTACTTATCTATTTTTAATCTCAATACTTTTCTCTTAATTTCATTTATCCCCTTCTTGTGTCATTGTTTCTATATACACTTTAAGATATTTACATCAGTTTTTTTATTTCCAAAAAATCACCAATTTTCATTAATTTCTAATTTTATTTTAATATGCATGGATCGACGCTTACCATTTAGATTTTATAGTTTTTTTTTCAGGTTCATTTAATCTCTTAAATTATGCATGTTAATTATATTGATTTTAAGGTTGAGTTGTTTTATAGATCCACTTGAGTCATTATTTTAATGATAATTTTAGACTTTTAATATTAAAAAATCCATGCATTGGCCAATAATTAAATTTCCTTAATTTAAAGTAATTCTGGTAATTATCTAAATAAAAGATAAATCCACTAATTAATAAACCAATTTATATCATATAACTAATATTACTTACATTCTAATCTTCTAACTATGGTTAATTTCATTATGTAACTATTGGCAATAATTTAAAAAGGTTAACTATATTTTAATTTTGAAAAGCAACTCGACTATGGAGAAATCAATGACTAGATTTTGAAATCTATTAACACACATGGAGATGTTATAGTAATGTTAGAGTGTTCATTTGCTCATCAAATATTTTTATACTAATGCCTTGACTATTTCATATACCTAGAGAAATTAAATCAAGGCAATGATATTTATCAAATATCATTTAAACTAGTCATCAAGTTTAGATAGCTCAATTAAAATAAACATCGACATGACCATAAAATAACATTGTATGAGTAAATCTATGCACTATAATCATATATGATATCACACACTCAGATCATCATAAACATAAATCAAAGCATAAGTATATTATCACTCAAAATAAACGAATTATCTAGATTAAATAGAGAGTTAAATGAGTTATTCTAATGTGGTGTGTGTGTTGGATTATTAGTAGTTCCTTTGTCATCCATCAATCATCCCATCTATGTCATCCTCTATGATGATGTTCTCCCTCTGTAATGTTCTGAGGAAGGATCAATCCTACATCTACATTATGACAAGTAGGTGGTTAGTCTGAGTGATCATATATATCAAAAACTAATGATACATAAATAAAAAATATACATACATAATGTATAGAAATAAAAAAGTAAAACTATCACATAATCAATCCATTATACAAATTAATCAACATATCACTGTCCCATAACAAGTATATGTCATATATCTCAAATCAAAGTAATAATAATCAAATTATAACCATATTAATCCATATATTCAAAGGTTATAATACTTATGCCAAAACTAGGATGTAACATCCTTCCTCCCTAATAATTTTCATCATCCCAATGAAACTTATTCAAATAATAGTTCTAAATAACAAATAGAGTTTAAAAAAATAAAATCATAGTATCTAATATCAACTAATGAAAAAAAATATAGAAATAGCCTATAGAACTCATCATAGTCTGCTCAAGTAGCACTATCCTCATAGTATTATTCCCAGAAGACCTTGCACTATGACACTTCTCTATTATGAAAAAAACGTTTGTGAGTGTCAATTAATTTGATTGATTCTATCATGACTACAGTAGGATACAAAACCTACAAAGCATTCTAATCCAAAATGTGTGGAGGACCAGCTATATACTTTTTAAGATAAGATAAATGAAAAACATTATGTAATAGAGCTAGGGATAGTGCAATGCAAACCTTTACACTATAGGATTGACCAATTCTAAAAAATTGAAGAGTCCCACATATCTTGGTGACAGTTTTGTCAACTTCCTGAATTTAATCAAGCTCTTATGTGGGTTAACCCATAAGAAGACTTTATCACCTACAAAAAACCACCTATCTATCCTCTTCAGATCAAGATAACTCTTTTATTTATCATTGGCCTTGACCAATCTCTCCCTGATTAATTTGATTTGTTCTTCTATTTTTGAAAGCATCTTAGGCCCAAATACTACCATATCCTCTAACATATCCCAACTAATTGGTGTCTTGCACCTTCTTTTGTATAGTATCTCAAATAGTGCCATCTTCAAAGTTGATTGATATGAATTGTTGTATGTGATCTCAACCAATGGAAGATAATATTCCCATTTGTATTACTGATCCATGACATACATACAAATAATATCCTCTAAAACCTAATTAACTCACTCAATTTGACCATGACTCTCTAGGTGATAAGTAGTGCTGAAGTTTAGTTGCATATTGAAATCTGCATTCAGAGTTACCCATAACCTAGATGTCATCTTTGGATCATGATCCAAAATTATCTTCTCTGGGAATTCATACAATCTATACACTTATTTTATGAACCTCTTCACAAGGGTAGGTGTATCATCTATCAAATTTCCTAGTATAAAGTGAGCTACCATGGGTAGTTTGTCAATAACTACTAAGATCATATTGTACCTACTTCATGACATTGGAAAACCTTGGATAAAGTACATACTAATCACCTACCACTTACACTCTAGTATATCATGTGGATATAACAACCCAGTTGGGTGCACATGTTCAAATTTTAATCACTTACATTTTAGATAACATGACACATAATATACCACATCTTTCTTGATTTCCTTCCATAAATACAAAGGTTTAAGCTTTACCATGAGCTTGGTTACTCTTGGGTTTCCTAAATATGGGGCATTGTGAAATTCCTTTGACATTGTGCTCTATATAATCTCTCAATTTGGCACATACATCTTTCTATTGTAATGAAAAAGACCATCACTCTTAAAACTAAATCCTTTATACCAAGAATTCTGAGCACTCATAGACAAAGCTTTTCTAACTTGATCATAAAATCTATCTCCTATTGAGAACTCAATCACATGATCCTTGAAATTACTTTTGATAATAACCATGGATAATATGTAACTTCTACAACTCAAAGCATCAACTACTTTATTTTATTTACCTTTGATCTAATTGATATCAAATTCATAGTCAAAAAGAAAATCTAACCAATGTCTCTGAGAAGCATCCAAATTTGGTTGATTGAAAATATACTCAAGTCTAAAGTTATCAGTCTTGAGCTCAAAAGGTTTTCCCAAAAAATAATGTTGCCAAACATGCAAATCATGAAATTTTGTATAAGTTCAAGATCATGAGGGGTGTAATTCACCTCATAATTTTTTAGCTTCCTTGATTCAAAATCCACCACTACACCATCCTCTATAAGGACCCATCCTAGTCCCTTTCCTAATGCATATGTGATCACTAAAAATTGACCATTAAGATCAGGAACTCTTAACACTGGTACTAAATTAAGTCTTATTTTCAATTCTTAAAAAAGTGAATTCACACTTTTTTGACCAAACAAATCTTTAGTTATTTCATTGCAAGGAGGTAATTAGATTAGATATCTTATAAAAATTCAAAACAAACTTCCTATAATATTCCTTGGCACCAACCACTCCATAATGGATTTTATCTTAGTCAGATCAATAGAAATACCATCTATATAAATAATGTCCTATATATTACATTCTCTCTTGGAAGAATGTGCACTTAGATAACTTGTAATATAGATTGTGCTTCTAAAATTGTTACAAAACTAGTTACAGATGGTATAGATGTTCATCTTCATTATTATAATAAATAAGAATGTCATCCACAATACCAAAACAAAGTGATCTAAATAATATTTGAACATGTTGTTCATGATATTCATAAATTTTTTGGTGCATTAGTCAATACAAAGGGTAAAAATATGAACTCATAATGCCCATAACGAGTTATGAAAACTGTCTTCAGAATATCCTCATCCTAAATCCTTAACTGATGATATCCATCTCTAAGATCAATCTTAGAAAAGACCATTATTCCCTACATTTGATTAAAAATATCATCAATACGAGGTATCAAATATATATTTATAATAGTTGCCTTGTTTAACATTCTATAATCAATGCAAAGTCAATGAGTACCATCCTTCTTATTGATAAGACAACTAGTGCACCTTAAGATGACACACTAGGCATAATTAACCCTTTGACAAAAATTCCTAGAGTTGAGCCTTTAATTCAACCAAATCAATGGTTTTCATCCTATATGGTACCTTAGACTATGGTTCCAATCCAGGTATAATGTTGATAGATAAAGCAAACTCATGTTTAGGAGATAAACTTGGTAATTCTTATGGAAACATATCATGAAAATCTCTAAGAAATGGGTAATATTTGATAAATGGTTCCTTAGGTTATTCTATTTAATTTATCTTAATGATAAATGCTTGGTACCCTTTTCCTTGATCCCTCTTGAGTTGCATTATATAAATCTGCATAAGCTTCAACTCCCTTTTCTCACCCTAAATTTGTGTCTAATTTTTAAAATCATGTACTTGACACTCATATTTCTTCAAATAGTAGTCAACCTTGGCTTTGTGTTTAGCAATCGAGTTGACCCCTAGGATCACATTATATGACCCTAGTGGTGTTACATACATATATAATACAGTTTTGAATTAGGGTAACCTAATATTTACTTCAACTAGACACTTGTTAACCATGATTTTTGAGTCATTCCTATATTGTATTAACCATGCATTTACCATAAATCAAACTATTCTAGGAAAGTTACTAAGCATTCTATGATCTATAAACATTTATTGGCCTTGGTATCTATCAAAATGGAAATTATATATTCAAATAAAATTATTGTTATCTCTATAGGTGATACATGAAATTTGACTTGTTGATTATCAATTATTACATGAATACACTACTAAAAATTGCCTAATGAGAATTAGGACCTTTGTTCTTTGAATTGTCTTGAGTGTATTCATGAGCGTAATGGTCTCCTCCATAATTGAAATAGCCTCCATGTGGACCTTTATTATTAGTCTATGGGTTTCCCTTGAAACCACCTTTAAAACCATTGTCTGGTTTCTTGGTACTAGATCTATTGTTGAATTTGGTATTCTGATTCTTGAATAGACCCTTAGAGTCTCCACCCCTTTGATTCTAGTTCTTCTTCTTAAAATTTGGTTTAGAACTTCCAAAAAATTTATTCAACTTTTACTTGACCCGAGAAAGAGACTTCAATTTTTCCTCTTACTTGACTGCCTTCTTGAAGACCAAGTCCATGATAGAAGGTCCATGCACATCTACCTCACCACCAATATAGGGTTTTAATCTCATGATAAACTTCCTAATATTGAACCTCTCATCCTCTTGGTACTTGGGTACATACTTCATAAGTTTGGTGAATTATTTTCACTACTCATTCAATGATAAATCTCCTAGCTTTAGATTCTATAAATGTGTGATGTAGCGACATGTCAAGTGATAAGGTAGGTAATATAAGATGATGTAGGAAGGCAATGTGGATTATTTTAATGTGAAGATAAGTAAAAAAATGTCTTTACATGAGAATGGTGAATTTCTCTTAAGTGGATACTTCTTGATTCTCACTCCATATTAGTGGAGGTAGGTGAAATTATTCCCACTCCATCTTAGTGGAGGTGGGTGAAATTATGCTTCTTTTTGTAAGTTTCCTTCATGAAATTCCTATATAAAGATGTATTCTTTCTTATTTTAGATAGGATTGAAGTGTGAGACAAGTTATAATATTTGAGTGAAAGATTGGGTAGCCTCCTTGGGGTTGAGACCAAGTTAGAATTTTGGGTTGGGAGAAAGCTTGATAAGCTTGTTAATGGCATGCAATGTTGGAATAGATTTTGTGTTGTAATGTTGTGAGAATTAATGAGTATTGTTGTAGAGATTATATGCTAAAAACCTTGAGAGTTTACTTTATGATTAATGTGAATGCTTTTATTTAGAACTTTGTGTCAAGATTCAAGAGAAAAATTTCTAAATTTGAGAGAGAAGTCTTGAGTGAATTATTGAGAAAGTAAGAGTTGTGGGAAGATCCACATCAAGTGGTATTAGAGCAAGTATAATACTATGGAGGAGAATATTTTTTTCTTCTAATTTACATTTTATTTTATAGGTATGACAAGAAGGAAATCAAGAAGAGGATTGGTTCAAATGAACTGAGATTTACAAGAGCTAAGGAGAGAGATGGCACAACTAGTCACCATCTTTAACAACATGGGAAGAAGGCACCATGATGAAGACATGAAAGGAGAGATAATCCATGATGAATATCATGAAGAATAAATGTTTCCAAGAGAATAACTGCTTTCATTTGAAGAAAGAATGGTTAGAGATTTGGAGGGGAGAAATGATGGTGTCAAGGTTGATGTTCATGATTATGGGGGAAGTTTTCAACCAGAGGAGTTGGTTGATTGGCTCAATAGCATGGATAATTTATTTAAATGAAGAACTATGTCTAAATATAATAAGGTGAAATTTTCATGAACCAAGTTAGAAGGTCATGCCATGATCTAGTGGGATCATTTACAGAAGGAGAGGCAAAGAAAGAACAAGGCAAAAATCAACACTTGGAGCAAGATGGAGAAGAAGCTTAGGGAGAAGTTCCTTCCATTGGACTACTCTTGATCTCTCTACAAGAGAATTAAATTTTTTAAATAAATGAATAAGAGTGTACAAGAGTATATAGATGATTTATACAATATTTCTATTTATACAAGCTTTCCATAAGAGTGGAGCATGAATAAATAATGAGCAAATGGTTGAAAGGTATGTGAATGGTTTAAAATTTTCCATTCAAAATGAAATTAGCATGCATAAAGTAATGAGTATGGAAGAGGCTTATCAATTAGTAGCTAAAGAGAAGTAGAATATATTTTTTACTAGAAACACATTTGGTCCAAGAAGAGGATAATTTAGAGGAAGAGGTGGTTTCAATACCACTAGAGGTAGATTCTAAAGAGGGGAATCATCAGAAGATGCAGAAAAGAAAGGAGATGATAGAAAAGGCTTCTAATATCATCAAAGAAGTGGAGGATTCCAAAGAGGACATGGACATGTAGGTGAAATAAGTTGGTTTCCTAACCAACCTAGAGCCATTATTTGTTACATATGTGGGGAAGAAGGACATAAAGCAAATGAATTTCATCAAAGACAAGAAAGAATATAAGAGTACCATCTAAGGGTGAACTTGGTTGAAGATGAGATTCAAGATCAAGCTATTAAAGCTATAGTAGAAGATGTGGGAGAAAACCTTATGATGAGGATAACCATGATAGGTTGAAGGCAATAACTGGGAAAAAATAAAGGAACCTTATGATGAGGAGAACCATGATAGGTTGAAGGCAAGAACTGGGAAAAAATAAAGGAGGTGATGCATGGTTGAGGACCAATATTTTCTAATCAAGATGCACTTTGAGTGGTAAGGTATGCAAGGTAATCACTGATGGAGGTAGCTGTGAGAATATGGTTTCAAAAGAAATGGTGGAAAAATTAGGATTGTATTATGAGAAGCATCTTAGTCCTTATAAAATTTCACGGTTTAAGAAAGGGAATGAAGTTATGGTTGATAAGAGATGTTTAGTTAAGTTTTCCATAGGAAAGAGCTATAATTACGAGTTATGGTGTGATGTTTTGCCCATGGATGCATGCCATGTTTTTCTAGGGAGGCTATGGCAATTTGATAGGAAGGTCATCCATGATGGAGCCAAGAAAACTTACACATTTCATAAATATGGTAAAAAGGTGATATTTTTGCCTCTTAAGGAAGAGAAAAAGAGGAAAATTTGTTAGCCACTAAAGAATTTTTTGATGACATGAAAGTTTTTGGTTATTGTCATGCACTAATTGCAAGGAATGAAGGTGAAGATGTGATGAAAATTCCAAAAGAAGCAATACAAGTTTTTAAAGCATATGTAGATGTCATTCTTGATGAACTACTACCAGATGGTTTACCACCAAAGAGGGACATCCAACATCACATTGATTTGATCCTAGGATCATCTCTACCCAATAAAGCAACATATAGAATGAGCCCAGTAGAGCATGAAAAATTGAACAAGCAAGTGATCAAGTTGTTGAGAAAGGGAATAATAAGGGAAAGCATGAGTCCATGATCAACACTAGCACTATTGAATCCAAATAAGGATGGAGGATGGAGAATGTGTGTGGATAATAGAGATATCAATAAGATCAGTATTCGGTATAGATTTCCTATACCTTGATTAGATGACATAATGGATGTTCTTGCAGGATCAAAGTATTTTACAAATATTTATCTAAGGAGTGGCTACTACCAAATTCAAATTCATGAAGGAGATGAATGGAAGACAACAGTAAACACTAGAGATTTGCTATATGAATGGTTCGTGATGCCATTTGGGTTTTCTAATGCACCTAGCACATTCATGAGAGTAATGAACATAGTGCTATGGGATTACATTGGTATGTTTGTGGTGGTTTATTTTTATGACATTTTTATATTCATTAAAGCTAAAGAGGAGCATTTGGAACTTTTGAGAATAGTGTTAGAATTGTTGAGAAAGGAGAAAATTTATGCGAATTTGAAAAAGTGCAGGTTTATGCAAAAAAGTTTACTATTTTTAGGATTTGTAATTTCATCAGATGGTGTTAGAATGGATGAAGAGAAGGTAAAGGAAATTATTGAGTGGCCATCATAGAGGTAAGAAGTTTCCATGGTTTGGTAACTTTTTATAGAAAATTCATTAAGAATTTTAGTAGTATTGTTGCACCAATAATGGATTGCATAAAAGGAAAGGAGTTTATGTGGATAAGAGAAGAAACAAAGAGTTTTTAGTTGTTGAAAAGAAAGATTACAAAAAAGCCTATTTTGGGTTTACCTGATTTTGATAAAGTGTTTGAAGTGGATTGTGATGCTTCACATGTGGGAATTGGAGCTATGTTAAGCCAAGAAGGGATGCCCATAGCATATTTTAGTGAAAATTTGAATGAGGTAAGAAAGAAATATTCTACCTATGATGTTGAATTTTATGCAATTGTTTAAGCATTGAGACATTGGAGACATTACTTGATCTCTAAGGAGTTTATTTTGTACACTGACCATGAGGATTTGAAGTATGTTAATACCCAAAATAAGTTGAGTAGTAGGCATGCCAAGTGGGTATATTTATTTTAGGGATATAGTTTTGTGTTGAAGCATAAATGAGGGAAGTAAAATCAGTTAGCTAATGCTTTGAGCATAATATTTGGGTTGATAACTACTTTGGTAAGTGAAGTCATTGGATTTGAGTTTATTAAGGAGTTGTATGATACTTATCCAAAAAAATTTAAGATAGTTGAGCAATGAAAGAATCCATTAACCAAAGATGTAGGTACTATTTAGAATGAGTACCTTATTCAAGATGGTTACATCTTTAAAGGGAGGCAGTTGTGCATTCTAATTGGTTATTTTAGAGACAACATTGTAAGAAAGTTGCATAGTGGAGGTCTAGCTGGTGATTTTGGAAAATATAAGACAATAGCTTTGGTGAAAGAGAAGTAATTTTGGCCAAATATGAAAATAGATATGAAAATATATGTTTCAAGATGTAGAATATGTCAAGTGGGTAAGGTATGTACACAAAATACAAGATTGTGCATGCCATTACTAGTTCCAAGTGGACCATGGGTAGATTTGAGAGTGGATTTTGTGTTGAGATTACCAAACACACATAGAGGTAATGATTATATTTTTTTTGTGGTAGATAGATTTTCTAAAATGGCTCATTTCATTGCATGCAAGAAAACTAGTGATGTCACTAGAGTTGCTGAATTATTATTTAGAGATGTTGTGAGATTTCATGGTATTCCAAAGGCCATTACTTCAGATAGGTATACTAAGTTTCTAAGTCATTTTTGGAGGAATTTGTGTAATAATTTTGATACAAAGTTATAATTTAGTAGTACATATCATCCACAAATAAATGGAAAAATAGAGGTTGTAAATAGAAGCTTGGGACATTTGTTGAGATGCATTTTTGGAGAGAAGCCTAAGCAGTGGGACTTGTCTTTACCACAAGCTAAGTTTGCATACAAAAATTTAGTGAATAAATCAATAGGAAAATCACCATTTCAAGTGGTTTATGAGAAAAATCCAATTGGAGTTTTGGATTTGGTAAAGTTACCCATTATTGAAAGAGTAAGTGATGATGCTGAGACTTTTGCAAAGTATATATAGCAATTGCAAGTAGAGGTAAGAAAGATTTTATAGACGATTAATGAAAAATATAAGATTGTTGTTGATGATAAGAGGAGATCAAACTATTTTGCATAAGGAGATCTAGTTATGGTATATTTAATAAAAGAGAGATTTCCTACATGAACCTAAAACAAGCTAAAATACAAGAAGATTGGGCCTTGCAAGATTGTTAAGAAGATTAGTGACAATGCCTATGAGGTAACTTTGCTAGAAGAGTTTGATATTTATCAATCTTTAATTTTTTAGATTTCTATGATTTCTATGAAGTATATGAAGGAGAGGATGAATAAGAGATCAACTGGAAACATCAGATGCCAAAGAAGAAGGAGAAGATAGTATAGATTCTAGACATGAATATTGTGCACACAAGGCATGAAAGCTATGATAAGTATTTGGTAAAATGGGAAGGATTATCACTAAAAGATAATACTTGGATCACAGAGTGGGAGTTGAAAAATATGGACAAGGATAAGTGGCAAAGTTTTCATCAAAAGCAACTTGTAGGAGCTGAGTTATTTTTAACCAAAAGAGAGTGATGTGGTGACATGTCAAGTAACAAGGCAGGTGATGTAAAATGATGTAGGAAGGCAATTTGGATTCTTTTAATGTGAATACAAGTCAAAAAATATGTCTTTACATGAGAATGGTAAATTTTTCTTAAGTGGAGACTTCTTGATTCCCACTCCATATTAGTGGAGGTAGGTGACATTATTCCCACTCCATCTTAGTAGAGGTGGGTGAATTTATGCTTTTTTTTGTAAGTTTCCTTCATGAAATTCCTATATAAGGATGTATTCTTGCTTGTTTTAGATAGGCTTGAACTGTGAGAGAAGTTATAAGCTTTGAGTGAAATCTTGGGTATCCTCCTTGGTGTTGAGACCAAGTTAGAATTTTTGGTTGGGAGAAAACTTGATAAGCTTGTTAATGGCATGCAATGTTGGCATAGATTTTGTGTTGTAATGTTGTGAGAATTAATGAGTATTGTTATGAAGATTATATGATGAAAACCTTGAAAGTTTCCTTTGTGATAAATGTGAATGCTTTTATTGAGAATTTTGTGTTAAGATTCAAGAGAAAATATTTGAATTTGAGAGAGAAGTCTTGAGTGAATTATTGAGGAAATAAGAGCTCTAGGAAGATCCAAATCAATGTGTGAGCTTCTAATCAAAATAAAGCTATAGAAGCCACCATAACTTGAATAATGTCACATACTACTCTCAAGTAGTCGTGGTCAAATTAAGGTTCATTTCTAACTTCTTATTGGACAACTACCTATCTGCCTCACTAGCCAAATGGTATGCTCCCCAAAATAATTTTATGAACTTAGAGTAATTTTGAATCTCAAAATGCTTTTCCATCTCTATCAGCCATGCTTCAACTCTATCACCTAGAACATGTTAAGTGTGGACCCTGATTGTCTTCCAAGATCAGAGGTTGAAATTTTGATGTTATTTCAACTGGGTTTGGATCCCATTCATTAAATCCCTAATGGCATGGGGGGTTGCAATGGGGAACCCCACTTTTAGGGTTAGGGGGGATGACCTCCAAGGGCCATGCATCTCAAAGAATTTTCTTATTAAAATTGCCTTACTAAATTATAATTTCATAGTTAATTTCGACCATTAATTAAATGTTTCTAGATCTGATGGTAGAGGTTATGTTTAGGCATTTTTACCTTAAAATGTATTGATATATGGATGAGATGTAAGAGTGTGAAAAAATAAAAATATAATTAAATATTATACACAGAGAGAAGGTGGAAAAGGTAGAGAGGTGTAATAGGATTTGTTATAGGATTTTGTTTCTCCCTTGTATTGTTGGAAATAATATACTAGACAAATTTGATGGATGTATCCCATCTTAGGTGAACCATGTTAAATATGGTGTCTCCTATTATATGCATGTTTATGGTTATTTTTTGAATATTTGATTAATTCTTTTCATAATTTATCTTGTATGCAATTTGGAGATAGATATAGGTTTTAATTGATCCTAACAAGTGGTATTAGAGAAAAGGTTTTATTTTCATAATTTTAAATCATATGAAGAAAAGGGCTTGACATTGAGTAGGAGCTATGGCGGATTAAAATAAATATAAGGTGGAGAAGTTCAATAGACAAAACTTTGGATTGTGGAAGATGCAGATGGAGGATTACCTTTACTAGAAGGACCTCTATTTACCATTGGGAGGGCAAGCCAAGAAGCCATAAATAATGTTAGCTGAAGATTGGGAACTATTGGATTGAAAATCCCTTGGAACCATATGGTTTTGCCTTACATCTTCTTTAGAATTCAATATATCCTAAGAAAAGACAACAGAAGGTTTTATAAGCACATTAGGAAATTTATATGAAAAACCCTCTGCCTCAAATAAAATATTTTTGATGAAAAAATTATTTACTATGAAAATGTCTAAAAATGGTTCAATACCAAATCATTTAAATGAGTTTAACATGGTTACTAGTCAGTCACATTCCATAAATATTAAATTTTATGATGAAGTTAGGGCTCTTGTTATTCTTTGTTCCTTGCCTAAAAGTTGGAATAGCTTGGTAATGGTAGTAAGTAACTCTGTGTCTAACAATGTCAAACTAAAGTTTGAAGATGTGGTGGGTGTTATCCTAAGCAAGAAAATGTGAAGGAAAATCATAAGTGAAACATTCATATCTGGAAACACATTAATATTAGAGAATAGAGGAAGGCATAAGAATAGAGAAAGAGGAAATTGTAGAAAATCAAAAGGGGGTGCAAGATATAAATCAAGATGCAAGATGAAATGTTAGATCTATGGCAAGCCAGGACATACAAAGAAAGAGTGTTGGTTTCAAAAATATAAACTGGGTAAGGACTAAAAGGAAGGTAATAGAGAAATAAATGTAGTAAGTGATATATTACAAGATGCTCTTATACATTCTTTATATAATATTGTTGAATCTTAGGTTTTAGATTTAGGTGCTTCTTTTCATGCTACCCCTCATAGACATTATTTTATAGATTATGTTCAAGGAAATTATGGGAATGTTTACCTTGGTGATGCTGAACCCTTTATAATGATTATAAAATTAATTATTCAAGTTAAATTATAAAATGGAAACACTTGGGTGCTGAAGGATGTCAAGCATATTCCAAACTTGAAGAAAAATTTGATCTCTTCAGGGTAGTTGGGTAGGGAGGGTTATATGGTCACATTTATAGCCAAATCATGGAAGGTTAGAAAGATTTATTAGGTGGTTTCAAAAGGTAAGAAAGTAGTACCTTTATATTTATCTATAGATAATGCTAATTCATCTTATGTTATAGCTACTACAGATAAAGATGTAGCTTTGAGGCATTACAAACTTGGCCACATGAGTGAAAAGTGAATGAAGCCCCTATAAGTAAAGGATAAACTACCAGGTCTAAAAGAATTAGATCTAGAATTTTGTGAGCACTATGTATCTGGGAAACAAAAATGTGTGATATTTCTCAGGGTTGGACCAACCAAGAAGGAGCAAAAGTTAGAGCTTGTGCATACGGATGTATGGGGACTAGCTCAAGTATCTTCACTTGGTGGTTCATATTATTATGTTACTTTTATTGATAATGCAACTAAGAATTTTTGGGTATACTGTATAAAAATGAATTTTGATGTTTTTGATACATTCAATAAATGAAAAGCTTTAGTTGAAAATGAAAGAAGTTTAAAACTAATATGTCTCAGATTAGATAATGGAGGTGAGTATTGTAGTAACACTTTTAACAATTATTATTTAAAAAGTGGAATTCATAGATAGAAAATAGTTCTAAGAACACCATAATAGAATTTTGTGTCAAAAATAATGAATAGGACTATTACGGAGCATGTCAGATGCATGAGATTACATACAGGTTTACCTTTATAGTTTTGGGTAGATTTTGTAACTACAACAATTTATGTGATAAATAGAGGACGTTTGAGTGCTTTGGATAGTGGAATACCAGAGGAGGCATGTATTGGAAAGAAGGTAGATTATTCTTTTTTTAATATTTTTTGGTTGTGAGACATTTTCTTATATTGATAAAGATCATAGGAATAAGTTATAAGCTAAGTTTCAAAAATGCACATTTATTTGTTATGGAAATAATGAATTTGGATTTTGATTATGGAATATGAAAGATAAGAAAATAATCAGGAGTAGAGATGTTGTGTTCAATAAAAAATTCATATACAGGGACCAGTTGTAGGAAAAAAAGTAAGAAAAATCCAAAAAGGAATATACAATATTAGAAGACATTATAGAAAAACATGTCCCAAAGGTTTTTGATCAAAATTTGCAAGAGGAATAGGTACCTTAAACCCCTTTTAGAAGATATATAAGAGTAAGTAGACCACCTAATCATTTTTATCCTTATTTATATTATTTATTACTTATTGATGGTGGTGAGCTAAAAATCTATGAAGAAGCAGTGTAGATTGATGCCAATGATAAGTGGGAGCAAGCTATGGATGAGGAGTATGATGCTCTAAGGGAAAACCAAACATGGGATTTAGTGGACCTTTCCAAAGGAAAGAAGGCATTAAAAAATAAGTGGGTATACAAGATAAAGGAGGAAAATATAGGTAAAAATAAATTCAAGGCTAGAATGGTGGTTAAAGGTTTTGCACAACATAAAGGTATAGACTTTGATGATGTATTTTCTCTAGTTGTTAAAATGAATTCAATTAAAATTATTTTGAGCTTAGTAGTTGTTGAAGATTTATACTTAGAATAGTTACATGTAAGTACCATTTTTATTCATGGGGATTTGAAGGAGGAAATATACATTGAGCAGCCACAAGGTTATGAAGTTAATGGTAAAGAGAATTTGGTTTACAAATTAAATAAGTGCTTGTGTGGCCTAAAATAAGATAAAAAATAATGGTATATTAAGTTAGATAGTTTTATGATAGAATAGGGTTATTATAGATGTCATTCAAGCCATTGCATATATTTTAAAATATTTGAAAATAAAAAATATATTATTTTAATTTTATATGTAGATGATATGCTTGTAGCTAGTTCTAACATGCACAATATTAATGTACTCAAGAAATAGTTAAGTGATTGATTTTCTATGAAATATCTAGGTGTAGCTAAATAGATCATTGGTATGTGGATAACTCGAGATAGAAAGGATAAGAAGCTAGAATTATCATAAAGAGATTACACCGAAAAAGTGATGGAAAGATTTAATATGTTGGATACAAATTCAATTGGGACACCTTTGGCGCCACACTTTAAATTAACAAAGGAATAATTCCCTAAAACATAAGAAGAAAAGAACCTAATGTCTAAAATTCCAAACTCATCAGTAGTTGGTAGTTTAATGAATGCAATGGTGTGTACAAGGCTAGACATTACACATGTAGTGGAAATGGTGAGTAGGTTCATGAGTGATCCAAGAAAGGAACATTAGATGGCAATGAAATGGATCCTTCATTACTTAAGAGGGACCATAGATATAGTGTTAAGTTATGATGGATCAGATGTGACATTATAGGGATATGTTGACTCAATTATGTAAGATGACTTCAAGGGTAGAAAAAAAAACTATAGGGTATGTGTTTACAATAAGTGGTACAATAGTTAGTTGGGTATCACAGTTATAGAAGGTTATGGAACTTTCAACCATAGAGGTTGAGTATGTTGCTGCTACAAAAGAAAGGAAATAATTTAGTTACACATGTTGATAGAAGAATTGGGACATAGTCAAGAAATATGTCCACTATATAGTGATAGTTAGAGTGAATCCATATATAAAAAAACTTAGTGTTTCACTCCAGGACAAAACACATTCATTTTTAGTATCATTTCATTCATTCAATGATAGAGGAAGAGCAACTAAAATTGGATAAGATACATACCAGTGAAAATATTATAGATATGATGACCAAGGTAGTTACAAGAGCAAAGTTGAAGATTTTTTCATATTCAATTAGTCTTCATGGATGATAATTAAATTAAGGAACTTGTCTAGGTCCTTATAGTATAGTAGATGCAATAGTGGTCGAGTTGCGCAATCAGTCTTCAAGTGGAATATTGTTAGGTGTGAAACTTGATTATCTTCCAAGATTAGAGCTTAAAATTTTGATTTTATTTTATCTCGGGTTGGATCCCATTATTTAAATCACTGATGGTATGGGGGGGGGGTTTGCAAGGGATAAACCCACTTTGTGGGGTCTGGGGGGGATGACCCCACTAGTGGGGGATCTAGGGACATCATGCCCTGGATAATTTTTTAATTAAAATTACCTTGTTAAATTATAATTTTGTAGTCAATCTGGGTCATTAATTAAAGGTTTCTATATCTATTGATAGAGGTTATGTTTAGGAATTTTTACCCTAAAATGTATTGATATATGGCTGAGATGTATAAGTGTGAAAAAATAAAATTATAATGAAATAGTGTACGCAGAGAGGAGGCAAAAAAGGTAGAGAGGTGTAACAGGGTTTGTTATAGGATTTTGTTTCTCCCTTATATTACTATAAAAAATATACTAGACATGTTTGGTGGATGTAGCCCATCTTGGGTGAACCATGTTAAATCTAGCATCTCCTCTTATGTGCATGTTTATGTTTATTTTCTGAATGTTTGATTAATTAATTTTATAGTTTCTCTTGTATGTGATTTAGGGATAGATCTACGTTTTAATCTATCTTAATAGAATAATTTCATCTAACTTAGGTGGACACACCTTTATCATATCCCTAAACAACTCTAAAACTACCTGAGCTCTTGTATACTATTGGTTTTCCTACTTAGTGGAATGTTTAATAGGTTCTTGTTGATGTTATTCCTATTTATGGCCCTAAACTTCCTTTTCTAGGGCTATGATTTGATCCCTAGTATCATTCATGGCTACGAGAATCTGATCCAACTTTGTTAAATATTCAGCAACAATTTGGTTAGGATCAATTGGAGGGTTATTGTCATTGACATTCAAAGAAACCTCACCCAATTATCTTATTTGCTCTAGCCTTATTTTTATTTTAATAAAAGAATATGAAAATGTTAGTGGACTCATTAATTCTTAGAGTTTGAGCCTAATCTTTGATACCACATGTAACAACCCCTCATGGATTGTACTATATATATATATATATATATATATATATATATATATATATATATATATATATATATATAACTAATTACTCAACATTTAATATCTCAACTTACTAGTTCAACCAACATTCATCATTCCATATAAATAAGAATCTTAAAACTGAACCTACCTTTCAACTTTATCTGTTGCTTTATATCTCCTCTAATGTCCTTTGCTATCTATTTTTCTCCTCAACTCAAACACTATTTTTCTCCTCTTTTCCATCACTGTCTTTTTCTTTGCCAATAACTATCTCTTCTTTGTCAATCGCTATCTCTTCCTTACCAATCATTGTCTCTTCTTTACCAATCATTGTCTCTTCCTTGCCAATTACTGTCTCTTCTTTACCAATTGTTGTATCTTCCTCAAATTATCACCGTACTTCTCCCTTTTATTTCCTTTTGCTTTATAAAAATATCCCTTTCTACAATTTTTATTCTCTCCATGCAAAGGACTATCGCTTATCTATTTTTAATCTCCACACTTTTCTCTTAATTTATTTTCTCTCCTTATTAAGTCACCACTTCGATATCCACTTTGAGATATTTAATTTAGTTTATAATTTTCCAAAACCACCACTTTTCATTGAGTTCTAATTTTATTTTAACATGCATGGGTCAATGCTTACCATTTTAGATTTTATATTACCACATGTAACAACCCCTCATGGATTATACTAGAATAATGCAGTAATAATTTAACAAAAAAAAAACTAATTAATCAACATTCATTATTTAATTAGATTAAATTAAAACTATAACAATTTCAATCACTAACATTTTAAGAAATAACATAACTATAAGAAAAGTAATCACTTAAAATCTAGCCGTGGCTGGTACAATAATACAATAATTATTGTTAAAGTATAATAAGATAATACAATTATATTTTCATTAGGTATTTAGTCTTAATAAAATAAATATATACTATGCTCCACAAGTCTTGATTCAAATCAACTCATGTATCTCTGATAATCTCAAGTGTAGTCTTTAAATAAGTACTATAGTGGAGAGGGAGAGCATCATCCGAGCACTTTTCCACACCAACCATAGACTATCTATTCCTCTTACAATCCCATATTAGGGAATGTAACTCCCTTCATGAATAAGTAGATAGTAATGATGTGGGAATCCAAAGAGACATGCCAATACCCATGTGCTGTAAGATTTATACTATGTGATGTGTATCATAAAGAAAATATATTCTAACATGATATCACACAAACACATAAATAAAACTTATGAAATGATAATTTTTATCTAACATTTATTTGGCCAAAGTTTTCAAATAATATATTATCTCTAAGATCAATCAATTTTATACAAACCACTTGATTGGATTATCTTCATCTTGCATTCATGATGCCAACTACGTTAGTGAAGTCTATCTCACTACTAGTTTGACATTATCAATATAAGACTAGTTAAATATAACATAATATATAAACCAATTATTAATACATACTATTCCTATCAATAAACATGCAAACTTGCTAAGTATAGGAAACATTCATAATTATGCATTTAGTCTATCAAATGCATTAAATAAATTTCACACATTAAGATATTTCAATATAATGAATATATCCTATTTTATTCAAGAATCATACCATTTGGGCATGAATCATATCAAGTTCATAAATACATAAACATCACAATAAAACATTGATTTCCTAATCACAATCATATATATTAATGTGTATATACGTATCTACTACACAATTTATATTATATTATAAAATCACAAAGATACAAATTCTTACAAGTACATCTGATATCAAAGATCAACTTAAAGAGATATCCCTAGAAATCTATTTTATTTATTATGAGTATAAAATTCACTTTCACCTACATTCTCAATAACACAAGGCACTACGAGATGATCCCAAATATAATAAGATATCCTACGGATCATAAAAAGTTACCTGATATCATAAACCTAAAAAATATATTATTATTATTATTATTATTATTACAAAATTTTAAGTTAATATTTGTTTCATTCTCTTTATTTAACCTTCCAGTGAAACTTGCTCTCACATGGTGAACTTTTTACTCAAACTAGTCATAGAAAACCCGTATATTGAAATCACCAACATACCACATAAGTATTACCAAGTTACCAATACCTCCCCCTTGAGTTTCTAAAAAAAAAAATTTATCTATGAATGTTTATGATATCTAGGTCAACAACTTTTCCTTCTCAGCATAAAATATATAGTATAAAAACCATTTTTAGGCATCTTCCATGCAGTTGAATCACCATTCATAGATAATAATTTATTTTTCAGGCTTCTCGTAGCTTTCAAGATGTGTAGTTCTGACACACTACTTTATTGTATGCTTTTATGCTACATTTGATGACATTTATCTCGATCCATATTTTCTTTTGTAATGAGACATTATTTTTAGACAAATTGGCCCCCATTCAATAGGTGCAAGATCACTTTGTCAACCTAATTATCTAGATGGAAATGCATAGCTTATCCTATAAATAGTTATAGTTTTGTAAATTTTTATTATACATGCATCAAATCATACAAGTATGTAGATCATAGTTATAATAAAATGTACTTACTCCATTTCTATTACCACACCATGTAATTACATAATCTAGTTTGTATATATCCATATATATGTGTGAAATAATGGAACAATTACATTTTCTAAATACTTATCTAAGTTTGTATATATATATATATATATATATTATATACTAATACAATTCAATTTCTCAACTTAATTGTTTGACCAACATTCAACATTCTATATAAATAAGAATCTTAAAACTGAACCTACTTTTCAACTTTGTCTATTGTTGTATATCTCCTCTAATGTCCTTCATTGTCTATTTTTATCTACAGCTCAAAATTTTCTTTCTCCTCTTTGCCAATCACTGTCTCTTCCTCAAAGCATCATTTTTTTTTATCACTTTTATTTCCTTTTGATTTATAAAAATATCCCTTTCTTTATTTTTAATTCTCTCCATGCAAAGGACCACCACCTATCTATTTTTAATCTCCATGTTTTTTTCTTAATTCACTTTCTCCCCTTCTTGAGTCACCACTTCTATATCTATTTTAAGATCTTTACTTTAGTTTTTAATTTCCAAAATTCCACCACTTTTCATTGAATTCTAATTTTATTTTCACGTGCATGGGTTGACGCTTATCATTTTAGATTTTATAATCTCTTTTTTTTAGTCTCATTTAATCTCTTAAATTATGCATGTTAATTCTAATGGTTTTAAGGCTGAGTTGTTTACTATATCCAATTAACTTATTCTTTTAATGATAATTTTAGACTTTTAATATTCAATAATCCATGCATTGGCCTATAATTAATTTTTCTTAATTTAAAGTAATTATGGTATTTATCTTAATAAAAAATAAATCCACTAATTAATAAACCAATTTATAGCATATAACTAATGCCACTTGAATTTTAATCTTATAAATACAATGATTTAATTATGTAACTATTGGCATTAATTTAAAATGTTAACTATATTTTAATTTTGAAAAGCAACTCAACTATGGAGAAATCAATGACCAACTTTCAAAATCTATTAACACAACTTGGAGATGTTATATAAATGTTAGCATTATCATTTTATCATCAAATATTTTTACACTAATTTCTTGACTATTTCATATACCTAGAGACATTAAATCAAGGTAATGCTATTTACCAAATATCATTTAAACTAATCACTGAGTTTAGACAATTTGATTAGAATAAACATCAACAACATGACCATAAAACAACATTGTATGAGTAAATATATGCACTATAATCATATATGAGATTACACAATCAGATCATCATAAACATCAATCAAATTATAAGTATATTAACACTCAAAAAAAATTAATTATCTAGATAAAGCAGAGAGTTAAACAAGTTATTCTATTGTGGTGTGTGTGTTGGGTAACTAACAGTTTCTCT